>VXBT01009498.1:69248-219814 GCA_013400235.1 Oriolus oriolus | reverse complement strand
CAGGAGCCATCTCTGCAGCCCCCCTGCTACCCAAAACCAGGCCATGCCAAACCACAACAACTGCAATAAGCTTTTTTGGGTCTATAGGTAGCTCGTTCATTTCTTTTTCTCTGGTTAGCAGTAGGTGGAGGTGCTTTTAAGTAACTTTTTTAATGAGTTAGCTTCTCCTTTATTCAAAAAGTCTGTTCTCTGACGGTGTCATTATGGTATAAGTAGTAAATCCCCTCAGATACAGACTAATCTTGTGGTATCTGACAGTATTTTCTTTAACAATCATAAGACTCAATGCCATATTCCAATTTGTCTGTAATAGCTTCTCCTCAGGTTCTATTATCTGTCATCACTGCAGATGTGCCTATAATTATTCTATAAGATTATCTTGTTGCTGAGCTATTTTACTCATTTGAACATCATTTTTTAAAGATGTGATATTTGTTCTCATAGCTGAAAAAACAGTGGAATTCTTTCAGGCTTTCAGGCTTAATGCTGTATTTTTAATGTGTGTCCTCCTATAGACTTCAGTAAGATTATTTTGTGAGTGAGGGTTTTAAGATTAGTTCCTATATCACACACATATATATATGCATATATGAATTGTCAGAACTGTGTCTACATCAGTTCTGTAATCTTATTTCCTTTCACTTTCTTTCTCTAATGATTATGATGATAATACACCTCCATATTTCTGTATGATTCAGTAGTTAAGTATGCAGGCTTATACAAAATAGAAAAAGCACTGGGTTTTTATAGTACTGCTGAAAGAATGATATGGCTGATGTATAACTGCAAAAAGCTTATATTTTGAGAGAGCTTGAAGGATGTAAAAATGGGATAATTTCAATAAATATGGAAGGATTCATTATGATTTAGTTTAAGAGTAGACAATAATTTAAAAAGCTAACACAGCAAAATATTTCAAATAATTAAACTAAAACTAGAGGTAAACATACTATTACCTAGATTAATTAGTCATCAGTAAAACCTCTGATTCTTAATGAACAATTGAAAATGGTTACATTCTTACATTTAAATAGGTAGTTAGGGATTGATTCTTATTGTCACAAAGGGACACTTTATCTTGGGCAGGCACCAAATATTTTTTAATACCTCTGTCAATTAGTTTGGAGAAAAAAGGGAGGATTTCTCACATTTTAGCTGCTAGAGTATTAGTTTCTATTTTACAAATAATGGGAGAAGAAAGCGAAAAGGTCAGGCACTGATTCTTTCGGAAGTGTAATCCATGAGTTGCAAAGGAGTAAATGAGACGTGGTAGAATAGAACTGTAGCGTATAATATGGGCAGCAAAATTCCCATAACGCCTTTCTCTGTTTAAAGAGTTTTAAGCAAGGTGTGCCTTTGATACAGTAGTTCTTTTTCTGAATTTGTGACTTTCTTAAAAGCTCAGACTTGCTGACTTCTCATGGTTTGGTCAAGTAAAACTACTTTCTTCCTCTTGTTCTTTCCTAGAAGGATTCATACATTGGCCATCTTGCTGGTGGTTTTTAACTGTAAGAGGGGAGCAGAAGCCTACATGGCTGAGCTACGAGATCACCACCTAGAGAGGATCTAACTTCTTATCTTTATGCTTTAGAAATATTTAATCTTCCACGTTGAACTTGCCTTCACCAGCTTTAAAGCTTCTCTGGTTTGAAGGAGCGCTCAGACACTCAACAACACTCAACACTTTATGGAAATTGTCAGGCCAAAGCTTTTCCTCTGTCTGGGGAATGTACTGGCTAGGAGAGCAGCTTTACATTGGTCATGTAGTTTGATCACTGAGCTGATGTAGAAGAAGGTAAGAAGGTGTCTGGTGTCTAGGTAGAAGTCAAGATGTAAAACCCAAAAAATTTGGGGGATTGAATGTAAATGAAAGGTCTTGATGAACAATTGGGTGGAGAGGGATTGCCCTGAGGAAGAGTAGTCAGTGGCTGGTCAAGCAGCCTGATGTGAGTCTTGATGTGAACATCATTCAGATATCTTGTGGGGAGAATGCCCTTTTGATTTTCTGTTGGGAAAATTACCACTTTTCTAGAGCTGCTCTTTCCCAAAGCACTTTCCCAAAGATTTTGCAGACATCAGTATTCATCTGCTTACTTCCCTTGTTGACAGACAGATGTTTTTTCATTTCACAGGAAAAAAGGTTGTGGCAGAAGGGGCAGGCACTGACTGCAGGTAGCAAACAGGTGCAGCTATGAACGAGAAGGACAGAGATGTCCTTAAAATAAGCAAATAAACCAGTGAGCTGTAAGCTTAACTCAGACTGCTTCTGCTGATTAATTGATCAATGAATAACCATTAAATCCAGGGGGTTTGCAGTCTTATATTTGTGCTGTTCTGCTGTTTACTTATCAGCTATAGCTATCTGCTATTCACTCTCCACTTACTTTCATTTACTGTGTTTTAACAGGACTAATTAATCCCGTTTAAAAAATATTTAAATAATACTTCAAAAGGTAAAACTGGAGAAATGTGTTGAACAGTGCCAGTATAAAGGCTTCAAACCAGCTATGTAACCTGTCCTGAACAGAAACATAGACTTTTGATCAAGTATATCTATGAAAGGATCTTTGGATGTCAATATGTATAGGCAAAAAATGGCAGGTATGAATAATTACTAAACAGTTACTAAACAGTGTCATAAGCCACATTCTAATGTAATTTAGCTGATGTAAATACAATTCTGGGTCAAATCAATGTATAATATAACTTTGTGTAAGTGTTTTCTTTGACTTTAAAGTTACACTGGGGATAACTATGGCCCCAAAATGCAAAATCAAATCCATATGATGACACTCAGCCTACTGTCTGATGGAAGAAACAAATCTTTCTAGAAAATGCATAGGATATACGTATTTTATATATATCCTCTTGAATGTCTAAGTATGTATTTTCATATTCATACAAATGCACACTTCTATGAGTAGTATCTTTTCAACAGTAAATAGTCTTTGCTTTCATAACTAGAGTAATTATCCTGATCGCTAAATTTCTGCTCAAAATGGGAAGATGGGGAGCACTAGTGCATGCTTTCACCTTTTTATAGTTTGAAATCCAGAAAAAAAATTGGTTGTGAACATTTTTAGTGTTTAGGCATTCACTACCTGTGCTGCCAAGGTTTATTGAAAGCAGCTGGATTCCTGCGTCTGTCCTCCCCATTTCTTGGAACTGTTGCCAGAACAGGTAGTCAGAAATGGAAAGCAGAGAAATATTTGAGCATCTGTGCTCTCTCTCTCTCCCTCTCTCTCTCTCTCTCTCTCTCTCTCTCTCAGGAAAACAGCTGTGGCTTCCATAGGAAGCACTCATTTTTTCCCATCAGCAAAGACTCTGGATACCCTTGGGTCCAGTTCTGGCACAGCAAGCCAAGTAGGATGCAGTTTATGGCTTAAAACTTATGAGAGAAATCATTCAGGCAGTCCCATCCCTGGCAGAACATTGAGAGAAATTCCCCAGGCTGCAAGCCACATGTGGGTCTGTGACCTTTTATTAGCTCACCATGGGAGAGGTTAACAATTGTTGAGACTTCAGCCCTCCCTTTGACATACAAATACAACAATACCAAGTAGCCTTTCCAAGATGAGCATATTTAGGGCACAACATGCTTTTTAATGCAGGGTTCAATGTAGAGGGGGGAAAACCCAACAACAAAAACCCAACCAAAAAACTTAGAACTAGAAAAGGGTATGTTGCTATAAAACTGAAGCCTGGATTGGTATTTTTCCCAACATTCTGCTGTTGTTCATACCATTGTGATTTGTGACTTTTTAAAACTGATATAATCATGAGACGGAAACAAATTCTCACACCATTTTTAGCTCTTCATGTGGTCAGCGCCATGATTTATAGAACTAAGATTGCTCAATAGCTGGAGTGACATAAGAAATGCATGCAGTTATCTGATCGTTAAGGATGTCTGTTGTGTTAATCCAAGTACATTATTGTTGAGATTAAAAAAACAAAAAAGGATTCATAATTATTGATATGAGGGTTGTCAGAGATAAAAAATACAGAGGGCCAAATCCATATCATTTTGAAATGTTTTTGTCTTCTCAGAAATTACTGTAGTAAATGAAACTATCTTGGATTTTAGTAAAACAGGGGTTGGAAAGTAGCTCTTTTTTGGGGAAACAGAGTCATTGCCTGTTTTGCAGCTAAGAAACTACAAAGACTAAATGTCTTGCTCTGTGCTGCATAATCTATGGCAAAGAATGCAGATTGAATAGCCCAGTGTCCCAGGCTTTTACCATAACTACTTGATTACTCTTTCAGTCTTAAAGGCAAATGATTTTTAATATGCAGTCCCATGTCTTTAGTGTAGAGTATGCTGAGTGTAAAATAGGAGCGAATTAGCTCATGCTTCTGCCATCAGCCTTTGCAGCTATTGTCTGAAGAGGCAATGCAAGCTGATCTCTAAATGTAATAGTCCTATGACTTCTCAGATGGAAAGCAGGTTCAGCCCCATTCAGTGCCAGAAACTGGGGAAAAAAAAAAAAAAAAAGAAGCATCAGATTCCTCTTTTCATAATTTTACTAAGGTGACAACCACATCTGAGACTAAAATCAGTGAAGTCTTGAGCATGGCTGGTTATGGCAAAAAAAGATAGTTGCTGAGTCATGATTGCTCCCTGTGCTAAGCAGTCATATATTTATTAACCACTGTTGGCAAAGTAGATCTGAGGAAAAGTTATTTAGAGGTGGAGAGTACTTTTGTAGTCATTGTGAATAAACAGAAATACCAGACTGGCAGAGATCCTGCACTGGAGAAAGATCAAGTACAGCTACACAATAGATGGACATGCTTGTCTAACCATTTACAAACAGACCAGCTTCCTTATGTAGCTGATTCCAGTGCTATACCATCCTCATAGCCGTCCATTATCTAAGGAAAATTTTAGTTAGATTTTGGTTTTGCTTCCATTACCCTAAGCACTAGCTTATCATCTTTTTTTTCTGTATTAGTCTTTCACATGTCAAAAGATTGATCTTATTCCCCTCCTGGGTATTTTTGTTTGGTTGGTTTTTTTCTCAAGAATACACAGCAGAATTGCTTCAAGCTTTCCTACAGGTCCACTTTTCTAAACCTTTTATAATTCTTTTAGTCTACTTCATGGCTATATCCAGCTTATCTATGTTTTCCTTGAAGACTTCACCACCTTTCAGTAGGCTTGATCAATACAATAAATGCTTCTTTTATATAACTCATACATATACATAATATATGTTATATAATAGTTATATATAAATGCTTCTGTAAATATCTTTCACATTGATACTGGCATCTTTTTGTATCAGCACTGTTTGAGACACGGTTTGTTTGTGAACTACTCCAACTCCAATTATTTTTCTGATGTACTCCTCCTTAATGATTATTTTTCACAGGATATTTGTTTGGTTGGTTTCTCTCTAGTATCTGCCATCTCTACTCAATTACATGTTTTCTTCAGCATCTCTAGATTTTTAAAAAACTATTATGAATCTCACATCATCCAGGAAAAGAGAGCTATTTCTTTTTTTTTTTCTTTTTTTTTTTTGTATTTTAGAAATGTTACAGGTGCCTGCTTTTTCATCAAAATTCTGATTTCTCTTTCATTTTGTGATATAATCTTTGATTCTTCCTTTCTGGATGTTTCTTCTCCAACTCAGTTCTGCACCCTCCATACAGAAGTTTCATTTGGACCATAGTACCCTAGTTTTCTTAGTAAAAAGTCACATAGATTACTTCCACTAAGTTGTTTTTTTCTGTAGCCTAATTAAACAGTACAACTATATTCTCTTGACATAATAATTGGGAATATGAATGAGTTATCTCATTTGAATACATCTGTGGTTAATGTCAATAATAACTTCTTTTATATAATTGAAAGATGATGAGTTTTTGGAATGAATGGGAGTTTCCCCAGACAAGAATAGAAGCAACAAACCACAACACAGGAAGAGTCTTGAGAGCAGGGAAGAGAGACACCAACAGCCAGGACATCTACTTTTCCATGTAAAGGGATGGACAGAGAGCTGGATTGACCTCAGCAAATTTTTCTTCTCCTTGAACTTAAAAACAGTCACAGTTTACTGCCTTTGGCCTCAAAAGAGGGTTGGCGAGCAGGATGGCTGTGTTCTATCTTTAACTTGGACATGCATCTTCTATGGCAAGATTTTTCCTTTATGCTATTAGTGAACATTGACCCACTTCCTTCATTCAGAAATTGGGGGTATTTTGGTTGGTTGATTTGGTTTGAATTTTTTTGATGCTGAGAACAGCCTCCTGTGTTCTCCATTTTTCAACTAAAGGATTAATTTCTCCTTACAACACGTTGGCTTTAAGAGCAATCTTCATCTAGGGTGACTTTTAGCCTTGATCTTCCCCTGTCTGTCTTGAATACTTTTCTGGTGTTTGTTCGCTGTACTGGAAATCCCTTCTGCTTGTCACTCAATTGTTTTATCCCTCTCTGCACATTCTTAATCCTCTCTTTCACGTTTGCCATTAGTCACGGTAGCCAGCTTTTCCCCATCACGTCTTTTCAACATCTGCAGCAAAGTTTTTCCCGTCAGTGATCTAATGTCTGTGGGTTATAATTAAAGGCTGGGATTACTTTTTTTAATATTTTTTCCCCACACACAATGGAAAAATTTCCATTTTGGAGCTCATAGCTAGTCAACCTTCTCTCAAGAGGATATTTAGTATACCAGTGAGTGAAGATCACTTTGCAGCACCTTTGTCAGGGCTCTTCAGGCTTACAGAGCACTCTTGGTTCTCTTCACCACTTGCAGCACTACAGCCACACTCTGAAATGCAGGCATCCATATAGAAAGATGCATATAGAATATTTTAGTCTGCTAATGTCTGTTTTAGTCTGCTAATGATGGAGAGATGAGAGATTGGACACTGAATTACTTCAGTACAGGATTGTGTTAAACTGAAATAAAAATGAAAGGATTGAAGAGATTGAATTATCTATTAAATTATCTCTGTAGATGCCTCTTTGGAAAATATTATACAGCCAGGTACTATCCTGTCCAAATTCTGAAATGTTATGTTTAGCAATTTTTCTTCCATGTTCAAACTACTTTTTTTTTTTTCCTGTTGCTGTAATTTTCCTGTATTTTCAAGCAAGGATGAAGGCATAAAGGAGAGGTCCCTCCTGCACTGCTCGTTTAAATGAATTTGTCCCATCTTTTAAGTAAAACTTTCTTCAATGCAGGATTAAGCAGCATGGTACCTAAACATTTCTTAAAGCCATGACCATATAAAAATATACCCTTACTCTTATATATATGTACAACCTTTCTCACTTAGAATACTGAATTTAAAAGCATTCAATTCTTTAAGCCTAGGAGAACAGTATAAATTTGATAAAACATGAGGTCTGTGCAGTAATCTATCAGTTAAAGTAAAATGAGCTTCATATTTTTTTGAATAAGGAAGATTAAACTGTTCTTTATATGTAAATTAAATAATATCTTGTGAAGTGAAATGCTTCTTTGCAGATGTCTGTTTTACCCTCCAAGTTGTGTTTGAGCTAGGAGTGATGCAGTGGGGTGTGTGCAATAATGCTACAGCTCCTGATAGACATAAAAGTAAATGAGATGTTTCATCTCAGTGGATACAACTCCTGTTTAAATGTTTAAGATAATAAACTCAACAACTTCAGCCAAACTGAGACAGGACTATCTCAGATATTTCATTTCTGTAATGAATGACTATTAGTAACTCTCTCAATCTCATCTGGCCTGTTAGCCTGCAACAGATTAAACTGGTATGTTTACTGGTAAAGTTTTTCATCTTTTTTTGCCATCAGTTTTGTTACAGCCTTATTGTTAATTGTTGATTTATCATATAATAATTGAGAAAATTTTCATGGCTCCTGTTTCTCAAATTTGGGGTTAAATTGAGGCTGAAAAAATTCATAACATTTAAAATACAAAAGGTGACATTCAGAATTAAGGGCTTCTGAAACTGCTGATCTTTGAACTTGTTTTTCAGAACTGTTTTGTCAGAAATAAAACTAAAGCAATATGAAAAAACTCTAAATATTGTAGTGCTCTAGAATGTGTAACAAATTGTTAATTTTATTCACAGCTTTTGTGAAATTTTTAAGCTCAGATGGTGATTGATTATTTCTAAACACTAAATTTCTTTTTTTGGAAATTAATTACAAAACAATGAAATAGGCCTGGTTCAGAAGTTATTTTTGAATGTTTTTAAATGATAAAAAGTATATTTCTATTTAATATGGTTTTACTTTGAGGTCAACTTGAAATAGATAACATTTTAGGGTGACCTCAAAATTTATAGATGGAATTAGGTAACACTGTGGAAAGTATTCTTAGATGTTTCAACAAAATACTATCAGACAAATATTATACTGAAAAGATGCAGAGTTTATATACATGTTAATGAGTACTTTGTTGATACTGTCTCCAGCTTGCATTATCTCATCACAAGGTGAAGATTTAATAATTATTAACATATTTTGGAATTCCTATTCATATGACTGACAGGAAAGCTTCCCACTTCAGTAACGTTTTTTGTCTTTTGGGGAATGAGGTAAAATCTTCCTAATCCTGCTGCTTAAATTGTGAATTATCCTGTGACTCAAGAGAGAAGGTATTTCATAGGTAACAGTTCAATGGGATACATTTATCTACACAAATGATTCGAGAGGCAGTGGGCTGGTTTCTCCTGAGTGAAGGACATGATGCCAGATAACATGCTGCTTGCACATAAGCCATTTTAGGTCTAAACATAACTGCAATAGCACTGCCTGTATAAAAATCCCCACGTATTTAACTGAGGAATGTGACTTACTAACTTGTGTGCAATGCCAGGAAAGACAGAGTCAAGCTGGTGCTGTGCTGAGATTTAGCAGCTTATGTGCTTGCTAGCTCAGGCATCTCTGCAGCGCACTTGATTTTGTACTGGGGATGTGTCCAGCTGTGAAAGCAAGTGAGAAATAGATATTCTTTCTCCAGATCTTTCTTTGTCTTTCCTGGGTAGGTAATATAAGCCTTTTAAGGTATGTGGGCTTTTGCAGCCGATGTTTTCATGCATTATCTAGCTTTAGAGTCTCAGACCGTATTTTAATAAAAGAAGGAATGTTTAAAACATTTAACAGAATAAAAAGGAGATGTATATATCTCTTCCCTATTGTTTTCTCATTACTTGTTAATAGTGAAGTATAAAACCAATGAGATATGTCATAAAAGAAGAAACCACTGTGAGTGAACTATCAATAAGCTTTGAGGGTGTTGAAGATACTTGGCTAAATCCTGTGTGTGCCAGCAGTTTCTTAATCATAGAGTCATGGTATAGTTAGGCTTGGAAGGAGCCTTTAAAGATAGTGTGGTTCCACCTTCCCTGCATTGAGCAGGGACATCAAATACTTTCTTCTAGGTCAGGGGCATGCTGGATCTGTGAGACCTGCTGCACCAGTAGTCTGAATGTGTGTCATGAACCCTTATGGGGAATTTCCAGACATCTGCTACTTTTAAAGAAATCTATAACATGAGCTGTGAAGCCGCTGTTACTGTAGTCATCCCTGTTCCCTTGTATCCACAGTTCCTTCACCAAAAAAGAAAGAAAAATCAGCTTCCCACTTCTGCATATATTTCCAAGTATAAGGTAGTCATCACACAGAGGAGGAACCTTCCTGTTTCCTAGTTTCCCTTCCCATCTATTATTATTGCAACTTTTTTGATAGTTCAATCTTCTTGAACTGTGCAGTGATTTCTGGATTTGCTGTTAATGTCGTGGCATTTCTCTACTAGCCTCAGACTTCTCGTCTCCAAACATTGTACTGAGAATAAAGATCCATGCATTTGTTATCCAAATCTTGACTTCCAGAAATAGTAAACCTCTTTCCTGCCTTCTGAGGCATGAATTTTCTGTCTCTGTGTATTTCAGCACCTGTAACAGTCCTCTGTAGAGAAATGGGGGGAAAAATGGTATTTGTGAAAATTACATCATTTGGGTACTTGTGAAATCTGGAGTAGTTTGCTCAACCATTTTGTTATTAGTATTAGCAATTTTTTAACCTTTGTATCAGTTCACGATCTCCATCTTTAGTTGAAAAGGACAGTGACATTACCCAGACACAGCCTTCTCAAAGTCTAAAACTTACACTGTCATTACCGTTGATAGTATGAAATTATGTCTTGTGCCTGTGAAGAAGCCATGTCCAAATTTGTATATAAAGAATATAAAAAGAGCCATAATCATGTTTGTTTTGTAGTATCAGTTCAACAGCTCTAACATCACATTGACAATTCTCAGCATCACATTGAGAGGACTAATTGTTTATCATATTTACCAGTACCAGGTCCACTGTATGATGTGAACAGCAAACTTAATGAAATATGGGGATGTGCTGATCTTACTGAGCCCTCTCCAGAGCTAAGAATACATCATCCAGTGCAGAGGTGCTCAGAGAATTCAGTATAATAAACATGCCCATTCATATGATGTTGAACCCCAGAACTTGCAAATAACAGTTGCAGATGGTCTCTGCAGCGAAATTTGGGGTAAACATGTCTGGGCAGAATCTGAGAAATGTCAGAGAATCACTGAATGATTTAGGTTGGAAAGGATCTGAGGTGGTGTGGTTCCAGACTCTTCCCCCTCCTTAAATCAGAACTATCTTTGGACGTTTGTCTACATTTTTAGACCAATGTCTAAACCCTTCTAATTCTATCCAGATGAAATCTGCAGGAGGAAAGACAACATGTCTAGGCATCTCAGATATACAAAGACATTACAAAAGAGAAAATGGCAGAAAACAACATTAGTGTTCGGCAACAAAGCTAATCATGCAGAAGTGGGTGCCTGAATTTAGCTAATGATTTTAAAGTACTTTACAGCCTAATAAACTTCGATTGCTCCAGTGGGAATTTCCTGTGAAGAGCAGACTCAGTCCTGCAGTCAATCCATTAGTTAAGCCATCCTTGTTCTTGTGAATAATCTTATTTGCATTCCTGTAGACTTATTCAGAGAGAGAATATGGGCTGTATGGAAATAGACTGTATGAAAGGAGGTAATGTAAATATTTTTACTCTTCCAGCAGTCTAAAGGACAGTCTATAATTAATCTGTAGTTACTTAAACAGGTAAATGTAACAAGTGTTTATATTAAGGTGACAAAAAGTGTGCATTTAACTTGGCTAAATATAGGGTTGTGAGAAATTCTGCTTTTAGGCTTATTCCATATATGACTGCTCTCCAAAGTTATTTTTCTTTTTAAGACAAAAGTGAAACTACTGTTCTTATGTCATATTGTTTGTGGGGTAACTTTTTCAGTGTAAAAAGGAAAAAGGTATACTACTTAATTCTCTCTTTTTATTTCAAAACTGGCTGAAATATGAAACTGGTACGTGAATATTTTTATCAAAGGAAAAATATTAGTGAATGATATTTTAGGAAAATATAAGAAGGAATGAGAATTTCTGTGACAATAATTTAGAAAGTAAAATAACCCAAAACCAAACAACCAAGAAAAAACCTAAGCTGTTAGCATGTGAGAGTGTTGAGTAGAAAACACAAAATATCTGCACATAGGATTCAGGAAATACGTTTTCCCAAGGGGATTAGAAAAATACTGGTCAACTATAGTTCAGCTTGCCTGGTGGAATGTTCTTTTGCTGCTTCCTGCTGCCCACACTATTGTCTGCTCACAGTTCTGGCACGTACCGTCTTAGCTTTCCATTCCTGACATCACCTGATTGCACAATTCATTCAAGTGGGTCAAGCCTTGTAACTCCAAAATATGTAGCAGTAATCAAAAGAAACTGAACGCCAACCTACACAGCAAGTTTCTGCTTGGTAGCCCCATACAGCTGGCTCTGTTCGGGGCAGGTCAGCATTACAGCAGTAGAGACAGCCAGAACTGCTCTCATGCAAGCAAGGATGTGGCCCCTTAATTTTTTATCCTGATGTCTGGGTTTTTCTTAACCCCCCCAGCTCCTCAGAACCTTGCAGCATTATTGTTTCCTGAATGCGTTATTTCCATCAAGTACTGGCAGTCCTAACATTGATAGGCAGAGAATCAATACTTTTGTAAAGCCAAACTAGTTTTGCAGATCCACAGTGTGCAGTATGTGGTTTTCCATTCTGGATATAATAACTGCAATTTGAAATACTCCCCCACAAGCATTGATTGCCTGCTTTAGGAAATTCACAATAAAGAATTTAATTAACAAAGAAGAAACTGTATCACTTCATTTAAAAAAGAGAAATTCACCTGAGATATTTTGTTCATTTTCGGTCTATAATAGCAATAACCATCTTTAGCTGAGGACATTTCCTGGGGCTTAATGGCCCATGGCTGTGCTTCTTCAGGTGATCATCGTCTCCCAACAGTCATTAATCCCCTACGAATGCCTTGAACCTCAGTCATTAAATGTGCTTAAATGTGCTTCTTCTGAAAATGAAATAGTTCTATATTTAATGCATCTTCCAGGAATAGGAGTGAAATTTCTGAGGTGAGGAATGAAAGAAGTTTATTAATGTGTCAAAGAAGTACTAATTATGACAAGTGGATAAGTTCTGTTTCTGGAGATAGCACGACAAAGAATTTTTCTGCAGTAAGAGCATGTTATCTGTATGTCATCATTTTATGTACATCATGATTTACACTCATCTCAATTGCATAACAGCCAAATCAGAAATATGGATAGTTATTTGTAGTTAGATTTCTTCTGCAGAGCGTCTCAGCATAGAAATATCTCAAGAAACATGCAGAGTGTGTGACTGCAGTGCTGCTTAAAAAGACTTTCCTTTCCATAGCTGTAAAAATAGAGCTATACAGTTTTACAAGGTGTTTGTGATAATGCAAGAAAATAAAAATAAGTTAAGTCTTTCATACCTAAAGTCTGAAACTCTTACAAAAAATCTTTTGGTGAGCATTTTATGAGTCTTTCTTATGAATAGGACCACAACTGCAGTGCTAACAGCATCATCAGAGGTTTTAAACACAGTAGAAAGCCTACCTCTGCTCAAGCAAAATTAAAGCCTTCAATGAAAATAATTGAAATCTATAAAAATTGAATGAGAATTGGGGGTTTTTAATTTTCTTTTATTTGAATTCTACTTACTCCTACATTGTGTTGTTTTCATCTTGTGCTACTAAGCATGCATAGCATACACCTAATGTACACGTTGCATGAAGCCTGTACCTAGTGATTGTGAGAGGGATCAGAGCAGACACTGCCTTCACTGAGTGAAAAATTAGCACTTTTTGGGTATTATGGTAATTTAGTATTTATGTTGGACATTCTGATCCCATGTACTTCAGTGATAGACTGTGTAGATGAAGACAGAAGTAGAACTTTGGGCCATGCATTATTAAATACTGAATGTTAAATTATGTTGATGTTAAAATTAGAGCTCTCCTAGTCAGCACCTTTAGATTGCAGATTGACCTGAAAAAGGAATTATTACAACCTGACTCAAAAATTTCTTGTCAAAATTTTTTGTTTCTTCTAACAAACAAAAAATGACAGGATTAAAATGCTTTCAGTATAAACAAAATATTTTGTTTTACTCACAGAAAATAAATTCACTTACTTCAGTAACCAATAACAACTGCCTTGATTTTGCAATTTTCCAAGTTAGAGAAATTTTTCTATGTGAAAGACAAAGGTTTCTTTCAGAAAATTTTAAATACAAAATGTCACATGCACACATGTGCATACACATTTTATCTTGCTCCATGGTGGGTTCTAGACAGAGCTATTACATGATTTAGTCTTTACTTTGAAATTTTTCCTACTCATCCTGACACAGTTTTCAGCAAATAAACTTTTGAAAAAAATCTATTAGATCTCTCATTAAATTCACCAAATAAAAAACTAAAATTGCACGGAGCCAAGGACAAGATAAAGGGTATTGTGCTTTTAAGTTGTTTTCAATCTACCTTATATCTCATCATAAACAGCAGGTTGGGGAATAAGTACTGATCTATTGTACTGCAGTTAGAACATTTCTTTTGCTGTAGATCTTGTTTAACGTTATTCATACCCTGTCATGCAACTCAGAGTGTCAGCATTCTTCAGACCATTTGTCAAAATTCAACAGGAATGTCCACAATAAAGAGTAGGAAAAAAAAGAAAGCATATTTTTTCTAAAGTGAATTTATCGGTATACCTAGAATTCTTGTAATTTTTTTTACTCAAGTTTTCTGTTTTCACCCATTCATTATATTTACAGATCAATAGAACTAAAAAAAACCCAACCAACCAACCAACCAAACCTCACACAATGTTTCTCATTCTCATTCTAAATTCTGTGTTGTAGGTCTTGTTTTCCCTCTGTGCTGCATTCTGGGGAATCCAAATTATGAAGCGGATCACTTCATTCAAAGATAAACACCACTGAAAGAGCAGATCTAACATCACCTTAAATATGGAAACAGCACTTTAGAATAACCTTCTAAGTTCCTTGGAATTAATCAACCATGAATCATGCTGAATTGAAATCAGTTCACTTATGATATGAGAGATCTGTAGTTTTTGTATGAAGGTTTGAAAGATTCCTGAGGGGGTATATTCATTTTTATTTGATTTTTTAAAGAAATAATTTGATTTCTCCCCAATTTAAATCAAATATTCATTCACAGCACAGATTTTTACATTCATAGGATTACAAATTCTTAGAAACCATGTAAAACTAATTTCATTTTTGCAGTGATTTTGTTAGTAATAATATGTGAAAAGTATTTTTCGCAAGAGGAATAATTAAAATCATATTTGATGTAACCTGGTATAAAGTGATTGACTATCTTCTTATTGAGGCTAAACATAAACATATGTGAATGTCATTTTTTCTGTAGTGATTGAATTACACCAGAATCTCCATGTCATGCCCAATTCAGTGTTCATAACATGCAGCTACATGAGGATGAGTAGTTGAGGCAAGAAAATGATTAAAAACAGCATGATAAAATAACTCGACCTCATATGAGTTGAAACGTCTTCAATAAAATTGGCTGATGTATGTGTTGGATAATGCAGACATGCAGTTTAGGCTGAGTTATTTACGGAATACACCTGCGTTGCCAACTTTAGATAGGGATCAAACCAGGATTTACACGTGGGTATCCCACTGACACTCACTCACGAGACAAAATATTTGCAAGGCTGAGCCCTTAATTTCTGGTCATTTCCTGCCGAGTGGTGTCGGGGGAGATGCACGTCTTCTCTTTCAGGAGCTGTTGGAAAGAAGGTTTGTACTAAGATAGGAAAATTAAATACAAATGGTAGAGGGAGTCTCCAAACAGCAGGAATGGCGAAAATACTGGATCTAGGTTGTTTTTCTTTCCTCACACTCATCCAACTCTTTATTTGGCTCCAAACCTTTTAGAAGTGCTTAAAGTCAAGTAGCTAAAAAATGGAGTCTGTCCTAGATGCTTCAAACAAGTAATAATACCTGGATTTAAAAATGAGTTTAAGTTTGTGTTCTGTTTTTTTACCCATTTAATTTTCCTTTAAGATGTTAATGGCTGTCTAACAGACATCTCAGATTTAAACACATAGCCTACATTTAATTA
This sequence comes from Oriolus oriolus, assembly GCA_013400235.1. Lineage (NCBI taxonomy): Eukaryota > Metazoa > Chordata > Aves > Passeriformes > Corvidae > Oriolus > Oriolus oriolus. Next base: position 204,286 of record VXBT01009498.1, on the reverse strand, counting down.
ACCCATATTTCCAGTCTCTCGCTGTAACAGATGCCACTGTCTATGTAATTGGATGTTTACAATAAATTGTCAGAAACACACTAATGTTATGTAAATAAAATTGTTGCAATGTCTAGTGATAATATCATCTTAATTGTAAAATAAAATCATTGAAATGCTTGGGTTGCAAGGAACCTTAAAGATAGGTTATTTAATAGATTATTTAATAATAACAGAATCTGATTCCAGAAGTACAAGAAAATCCACAAACTTGTTATGTGGCCCTGTGAGTTAGTGCACCTATACTTTCCAAATTTTTAATGATGACACGGTCAGTTTAATATGACATAAGAAAGAATCATATTGAAAGTCAGTTTCCTTATCAAAATAAATCCTTCAAAGAGACAGGAACAGGACAAAAATGTAACGATTTCTACATTTGAAAAGTGGCAATTTTGGAGTGACAACAATGAAGAACTAAGTAAAATTAAATTAATTTTAAAGCTGTCCTAATGAATGTCATGTATTTACTTGAGGAAGGGAATGTGATTTCAAGGGCAAATATAAAATGTGTCTGATGAGGACAACCTAGTCATTAAAGCAGAGGCCAAACAAATTTCCACTTTTCCAAGGGTTTTTAGATCCAAATTCCCCATTTTGAGGGACTTGCCATTGTGTATAGGTTGTTTGAAAGCAAGGTGCAGGAGAAGAACAATATTATTCCATTGCATACTGATCAGTAGGGTCTGAGAACAGCTTCTCTGGCTGAAGGCTTGAACACTCATGGTGGGTGTCCGAGACTCGTACTCTACAGTAACATCACCTGGGTGTGTATAAGCAATCCTTTGGCTACAGACTGAAAGCTAGGATTTCCCCTTCTTGGAGAAGAGAGTTTCAGGGACAAGCTCTTAGAAACACCTTACGCACCATTCTTTCAGTAGCTATGTGGTAGGTAACTATATCCCTGTCAACTTGCTTGTCACAAATTTTTAAATATAGAAATTATTTCATATTTTAGGCACCTAACACCACTACTGGATCTAGTTTTTGCTGTCTTTATATCCACTGCAAAGAGTGGAACAGTAATCCCAAAGATGTCTGGGTTGGAGTAATCGGGAGACTTTGGAGGCTAGTAGGCCACTGAATCGAATTATGTGCAGTTAATATATATCATGCAGTTAACTGAATTAATTTAACGCAAACTGCAAACAGTGCTCATTGCTAGCATGTATTAGTGATATTTTGATAAGCCACCCTTCTCCCCTCTTTTTAATATTCTCCCAACTTTTTAATATTCCCAACTTTTTAATATTTAATAATTTTAATATTCCATTACTTATTTCTTTAGAATTTGAGTACATTGTGTGGTTTGACCAATTGGATGGGATGAAGTGAAATAAGGTGAATTATGTGAGGACAGTAGTGAACAAAATACTGATGCAGAACTAATAGACACTGTAGGAGTAACTGTCTTTCTTTTGGAAAACCACTCTTTCAGGTCTCTAGAAACAAGAATATTCTAGAGACTAACAGCCTAGCCTCACATGTCCAAGTGTGAAACTTCATAAATAACATTTAGAATTTTCACTATTGCGTAAGACTTCCTTTTGGTCTTGTTTGTTATTAACCTCCCCAGTGATACACCTTAGGAGAAGAATGTGGATAAACAGAACTTTTCTTCATCAGGACTGTTAAAAAGTCATTCCCCTGCTCCTACCAGCTGTTGTAATGTTACATCCCTACATATGGCCTTTTCTGGACTATGTACACAGCAATATCAAGTTACTGAAAACCCAGAAGTAAGCAGCTGAATCCTGTGTCACTTGAGACCTGACCCTGCACCATTCAAGTCACCGAAAAACTTGCTGCTGACCTCAGGATCAAGGCACAGCATTCCCTGTATGAAAACAAGAATGATGCAATATTTACTGCAACTCAAGCTTTGGTGAGGTGCATTGATTAAAAATAACAGTGTTGCACAATTCTTATTCCCGAGAGTGGCTAACATCGTATCCTTTCTGGTATAATAAAATCTGAGCACTTTGGTGGATAAATGACGACAGTGAAAGCTGTAACCTATACTTAGCAGATATAAGGGACTCAGGGCCCTTTCTATTGTCTTTGTTTTCTTCTGTTTTCTCTCAGATCTGTGGGATTAAGGACATCATTACTTAAACCATTACCTAAAGAAGGTAGTTATCAGTTATTTTAAAGCTACCTTTTTACAGACTAATGTCTAGGAGCTTTCAGGAATTAATGTCATTTGATTAGAAACTACTAAACTGTATGGCATCAAAGGTAAGAGTTGTTTGATTTTTCTTATGTGCTCTTTAATTTGTGACAAAAAAAAGCTGAGTCTCAGCTATGGCGTTCATCAAGAACAATAGTAACTCTCAGAGAATACTCAAAGCATTGCCTATTATGTAAACTGTGTTGCCCTTAGTTGTTTTTCTTAAAACTCTGGCTCCTGAAATTGTGTGAATAAAGAAATATTTTTGCCTGCTGAAAACAAGACCTATAGAAAGTTCAAGATCTAAAAGGCAAACAAGAACATTTTAATCAGTAGTATTTTAAACCATTTTCCCTTTTAAAACACCCTAGTGATTACATGAGGCTTGACTCATGGTTTTTAAACTCTTGGGATTGCTAATGCTGACTGGGAAAAACTATTCTTGATCTACCCTTTTTCCATAAAACCTCTGTTTCCAGCACAGGCATATGCAGTGGCTATGAGGCAGAGTTCTGCTGGGTTTCCTGGTTCCCTGCTGGTGTTTGACCAGCAATTCAGTTTGGAATTCAAACAAAGCAGGCCACAAGCCGGCTCTCTGAGGGCCCCTGGCCCTCAGTAACTCAGCACACACAGACATCACCACAGTATGCCCTGTTGCCTTCCACCCCCAGCAGTTTGGGCAAAGCAAGCAAGAGATGTACTGTGGACTTCAGGATTTTCTCTTTCTATAGAGAAAACAAGTGTTAAAATACCGCATTTGAAACTCAGGTACAAACCACAACATAAAGCAAAAATAAGGTATCTCACATGCTGGAGAAGCACTTCCATATTAATGTCAAGGCCGATGGAAAGCTTGGCTTGGTTCTTTGTCTTTTTTGCCCCACCTATGGAAAACAGCAGAAAAATGTGGAAACATTGAGTAAAAATGAACTGCTGAGTGTCCTTGTGTTTATGGTTTGGCACAGAAAAGCGATACAAAATGAATTCTCTCCACCCCACCCCTTGCTATATTTTTACTGCTTATTCCTTTTTTCTTTCTCCCCATTTTTCTCTTTCTTTCTCTAGTGTTTATTCATCTTTGCAAAATATCATCTCCTGTCTTGCCTTAGGTTTGTTATGTGTGGAGGTACATCATGGCTTATTTCATATCCACAAATATTTTACTTTTTTTTTTTAATTTGATGAGAGCCAATACTTACCTAAAGGTGCCTACTTTCTTTACTGTTCCTATCAGTCAACAGGCTCTTCTAATAGTTGAAAAACATGATAAACTGCTCACTGCTTATTTCACTTTTATTTGCCTCGTTTCCTCTAATGATTCATTTTCTATTTTCATTCCAGTAGCATGGCACTGTCCTTTTCCCAGTTTCTACTCCCTCTCCTGTTTCCTTGTTATTAATTCCTTGTAGTTACTTCTTGTCCCTTCAGCACCATGCTTTAGCTGTCACTGTCTTTTCGCTTCAGGATGTATCACTACAGTTTTTGTGGATCATTTAATGTGGCAGAGACAGACAGCCCAGTATTAGCAATGCTTGATTAAAAAGAGATTAAAATAATAAAGAAAATCATGGAAAATTTTAAGCACTATGAAATTTGTGGTGTTTTCTGCTGCTTATATTTTTTCCACAAACCTTGAAGGTAAGTACTTATCAGCACAAAATTAAAATTCTAGATGTTTGCCAGGAAAGAAAAATACCATAAGACAATTGAACTACAATTTTTAGATCAAAGAATAGCTTACTAACTTACTGAGTGTGATCATGTCTTTTGCTGCTGTCTGTCTGCATTGAGGTCATGAGCCTGTTATTTGAACATAATGGCATTACTCTCTTGCTTCACGTAGCAGCATTTGAGATTTCAGATCTAACAGCCCTTTACCTTCTCTCTGCTCATGACTCATGGCTGACTCATTACCTTTAATCATTCTGAAAGCAAAGATTTTATTTTTGCTCTTCTTTTAATCACAATGCAAAAAAAATACTCTGAGGGAAGGTAAAGTGTTATATAGTGCAGCAGTGTAGGTATGTACGAATGTGCTTATTTTTGTAAAACCTCAAGTATTCCCAGTTTTCTGTCCGTGATCATAAACTGGATTTCACAGTGATGTCTAACAGAGGAAAGCCTGATGATCAGGGATTGGTGGAAGAAATTAAAGGCTATTAAAGGCAAGTTTCAGAGATTCTGAGAACAAAGTTTGCCACTGAAGGTCAGATCACCTCTGGTTTTGTTTTATATATTATTTATTTTATCTGAAATATAGCTGTAAGAGAAAAGTAATGTCTTCATGAACTCATGGCCAATAATAAGATATATACTTGAATACATTTTTTCTTTGCTAACAGTAGTCCTATTATTAATGGAAAAATCTATGAGTATCTCATGCCTATAGTTTATTATGGTTAATTATGCCAGATAATTGGTCTGTAGAATGTGTGTAAATGGCCTTATTTATGAAGAACAATTATCACTGGTTTGTGCTACAGGAGAAGAATTGTTGTTCAGTATTATTTTTCCCAGTTTTTCTCCTTGCAAGAAAGCCCGGTGGTAGAGTTGGAATTTAGCTAATATAGCCCTGGGTACTATAGGATCATGAAAACTTGCTGTATTCTACTAATGGCTTCCTCCTTGCACCTCTTTATGGAAACCTGTGGTATTTTTCCCTAGGAGTTAACGAGCTCTTAAGATGGTACATGAAAAATAACTCATCTCTGAGTATGGCTGAGAGACATCTGAGCATTGACAGAGACGGGCATTGTACCTGTGTCAAGCAGCCTGATCAAGGTGAGGTGAACCAGTCTCCTTTCCTCAGCATTTCCAGGCAGGGAAGCATAGATGGGCTTGAGCAGCAAGACTTGCAGAGCAAGAAAGGAGCACAGGTTATAGCAGACTCTGCTGGGGCAGCCAGCGGGGTGTGCCCTGGCATAGGGACACTTACAAGCCTATCAGGCACAGAAGTGAATGCTCAAAGTCACTGTCATTCAAAATAGAAATTTAATAAGAACAGATATGACAGAGGAGATGGTTCACAGAGAGCTCCTGTGGCCTGTTTGTGGTGATGGTTGTTGTTATAATAACGGTGCATAATGCTTCCTGTGTGCTTTTCCTGTTTAGGAATTTCTCTGTTACACTGTGTCTTGGATAAGTGCGAAGCAAATGGGTCTTCTGCTACACATCAGGGATTTTTCCAACAATATTTGAATAAAGGGGATGAAATGGTGTGCTGGTGCATTTGAGGATTTGACATATATTCTCAATACTCCTCTTTATGGTCCTGTCAGATTCTATTGCACTTATGTTCAAGATAATGAAATTAAGCAAGTTGGACCACTGGGCATTGTAGCTGTGATAAATACATCCACTAAAGAGGGTAATTTAGTACATTTCTTACTGAAATTTTCTCATTTAGCAGGATGACTATACGGGGTTGTGTACAATGATTGTGAATCACCATCAGAAACCAGTTTTCTTAGTGGCTGCTGAAGTGCAGTATTTAAAAAAATTTCTTTGTTTTGAATTTTCAGAATGAACAAAAGTTCAGGTAATATTTCCTCTAGACAGTATTTCACAAACAAAGGCAGTGTAATACAGAGTAGTAGCTATGGAGTTAATTTTTGTAATTATGTTGAAGAAAGTATCAGATGTGTTTTAGTCAGATTTTAGAGGGAAACAGTGGTGATGACTGGTAAGTATTAAGAAGGGTTATAAAATATTAGTCAAGATACTATTAATATAAGTAATTCAGCTTTTTAGGTTCAGTGGCAGTCTGAGCTCAGTCAAACTTGCCAAAAATGTGCACTGGGATGTTTTTGTTTTTTCTGGAAGATTTTCTGGAACTTATGGAAAATGTAGTTATGTAGTCTAAATATACTCTGTGGAAAATATTCAACTATAAAGGTCCATTTTCCTGTTGAGGAGATCTCAGGGAAACAGAATTAATAGTGCCTGAGTCCTTGAGCTTGTCTGGTTAGCAGATATGCATTTCATTTCTAAGATGCAGAGATTTATGTCTGAATTCTGACAGAATGGGATATGTAGATGAAGATTTGTGTTTTCCAGAAGATAACTGATCTCTATTAACTGCAGTAATTTCTGGGCACCTGCAGTCATAACCTCCATGTTTTTTACTGACTACATATTCAGCAGACACTGAAGTTAAAAAGGTGCAAAATAATAATGGCTTTAAACATGGCTTTGTTCTTACATGTGGTTCATCTAGGAAACAGCTTCTGATTAGGAGAAGTGAGCTAAAATTATGCTGAAAAATACTTTTCTTTCATGTTTTCTGTTTCTTATTTGCTTGTCTGGAGAAGATATATTAATTTTTGCAACTATGCATTAAAAGTCCTGCTAAAATTTTCAGCCATTCATAGCTGTGATCATTTTGAACTTGACATTTTATTTTCATCTCTATAGGAGGCATGGAATCACAGACTCACAGAATATGCTCAGTTGGAAGTTATCCGCAAGGATCATCAGAGCCAACTTCTGGCCCTGCAAAGTCCCACCATTTGCCCAAACAAGGGTATTGCATGGGTATGCCCAAACTCTTGCTGAACTCTGCCAGGCTTGGTGGTATGACCAGTTCCCTGGGGAGCCTGTTCCAGTGCCCAACCACCCTCTGGGTGAAGAACCTTTTTCTAATATCCAACCTAAACCTTCCCTGACACAACTGCAGGCCATTCCCTTAAGTCCTCAAGTCCTGTCACTGGTCACCACAGAGAAGAGATCGGTGTCTGCCCCTCCTCTTCCTCTCACGAGGAAGTTGTAAACTATAAGGTCTCCCCTCAGCCTCCTCTTCTCCAGGCTGAACAGACCAAGTGACCTCAGCTGCTCCTCATACAGCTTCCCCTCAAGGCCCTTCACTATTACAGGCTACGTAAAATCCTGTACTCCAGATGTTTGAGAAAATCAGATTATTATAATCCTATTAATGATCTTCTGTGCTATGGCAATTTCTACTGGAGAATGCTGCTTTCGGCTTTTTTTCACCTGGATTCTTTGAAAGGTCTCAGTGCCTTTCTTACACCTCCTACAGGGAAAGCACACAAATGGGGAAAGCCAGCTAGGCTGAGCACCCTAGTATCATCTCCTGTGAATGGATTACCTATGGAAGATTGTTTTAAGAGTCAAGAGGGATGTTGTACAGTTTAAGCTTGCTTTCTGTCTTCCCATTTTACAGAATCTCTGGAGGTGGTCACTCAAGTAAACTGCTTAGACACCACGTGTGAGTACCTGGAGTCTACTTTTCTCTAATGAACTGAGTCTAACATGAAGAGAGTCTCACTCTCCTGCTGTCAGTCGCACATCAGAGACTATTAATAAGAGATGCAGGAATAACTCCTCCTCACAAGAAACAGCAGGTAAAAAGCAAATGGAAAAGGCACTTGCTGTGTTCCCTAAGAGCTAATTTTAGATTACATGTACTCAGGTCATGTCATTTCTGGTGGGAAGAAACCTTGCGACCTGGAGGGTGTGCCACTTGGTGGTCTCCAGCATGCCTCAATGCTTATAGCTTTTGGAGGTACCCAACATCCCAGAGCAAAGCTGGTCTTGGAATAAAAAAATACGAAAATAGGTAGGTGAGAGAGAAGCTGTAGCTTGGTCTTATTCCTACAGTATTTCACTAAAAAGAGACTGATCTTTGGCTGACATAAACTGGGTAGCTGTGCTGACCTTTGTGTTTGGTTGTTTTTTTCTTTTTGTCTCATTCAATTCCCTCACATCCTAAGCTCATTAAACTGTGGCTCAGCCAAATAGTTTTAAATCATGGTTTAAAAGGTAGGTGCAGTAGCATATTGTAAATTCTTGTAGCTTCAGGCATAAATTTTTTACAAGACATTTGTATTCTAACACAAAGGTTCTCTAGACTGTAAGCCACAGACTTCTCTTTAGCAGAACTGTTCAAGTGTCTGTGTCTGAGAATTAATGCACGAGTCCAGAATTCTAGACAAAGCAAGAAGACTTCCTGCATGAGCAGTGGGGATCTAGGCTGGACAGGTTATCCTGCAACAAATTATTCAATTCTTCTCATTCCTCCTTCAGCTATTTGCTTGTAAATACACTAGCAACCTTTGGGCATATCTCTTGCTCAAAATAACTTCAAACTGGAACAAGGTTCACAAGTAAATCATATGGAGCCACCAATGTGGGAGTTGTTTACGCTGACATCTTGTGGTAGAGTTTAGTTTGGGGATGGGTCCTGATGCAAGGAGAAACTTGACAAACTTGCACCAGTGAAAATACTCTACTACTTGTTCAAAATGATATTCACCATACAAGCTTGCAGAAATTTATAGAAAAAGCCACAAAGTTTTTTAAAATTGGAAAGCCTCCCATTCCCAGGAGCGTTCCCAAGAATTAGGGGCTACACGTTTTTTATTTATTTAAAAATAAATAAATAATTTGTTTTAATCTTTAAAGTAGCTAGTTTTCCAAGGCAAGAGAGCTAGTAGACCCATCTCAGCATCATATAGTGGAAGTAATACAGTAGTTACAGAGTCTACCTCCTCTTTCAAGCAGTATAAAAAAGAGATTGTTCAGAACAATGAAAGATTCCAGTGTTCATACAGAAAGTATGTGGTTTTTTCCCAAAGACTTAAAGGTTAGATAAAAGAACAAAGTATCGTCTTGGTCAGTACAAAAGCTTAAATATTTCTGCGGCCTTGGCAAATAGCTCTGAAATCATTTTACTTACAAGCTTTACTTATCCATTTCAAACAGTGTTGTCATGTTTTGACATGTCATTCCAAAAGTAGTAGTAAAGCTTCACAGCAACTCCAGATGTGATCCAAACCAACGGGAAAAATGAGCATTTGTAAAACACAGCACAGTAATGTGCAAAGTGGGCTAAAGAAAGGATAGGTTTTTTGCTCTCTGCCCATTCAACTTAAAAAAAATGACCTAATAGGAAACTGCTTATTAGTCCAAACACCCAGTAGGTTCAGTGTTACTTTCATGTTTAGTGAAACTATTAGATATTTTTGATCTAACAGTGAGGATTTAAAGAATGAAAAGACATGCACTCTATGGCTGGCAGCTGCTCTCTTCGATGTCTAGCTTAATGAGTTGTGCTCACATGCTGGGATTTGAAGCAGTCCAGCAAGTAAGGCTTCCCTGGTGTGTTTCTCTTTGAATGCATTACACAACCAACTCTCTTTTATATTTTGATAGTGACATCTATTGGAGCTTTGAAGAATAATATTTTGAAAAAAAAAATCCCGTGTATATTAGTGAAAGCAAAATTGTTGGACAATAAAAAATTCAGTTTAAACAAAAGCATATATATATCTGTCATCAAAACATACACAAGAATGAAAATACTGATGCAGAAATAAAAAATGTAGCAGAATTTCAAATCAGATTCAAGAAGAAAAATGTGCCTTTCTCTTTTCTGATTATGGGTGAACTTAGAAACTTCCCCATCTGTCTGAAGTTTGTTTAGAAGGAACCCATCAGCTAAAGCTGTAACCTCAAAGCAAAACAAATACAATATTTGATTGAATTATCTATAGATATATGCAAGACTTTGACAAGTATTAACAGAACCAAATCTGACAGAGTGGGTGCAGTAGCAGTCAGCCAGTCAGCAAAAAAGCCTTCCTCATGAGCAGTGGTGTCTGATGTCTGTGCTGTCAAAGTGACACAGCCATCCAGAGCATTTGGAATGAAATTAGCTCTGCTTTGCATAAGTAAGCCATCTTCATGGATTATACTGAGAATATGGCCTGTGTCTGTTTGGAGCTTACAACAAGGGTCCTAGACTTTTCCAGAGGTGTAAGACTGATGAACAATTAGTAAGTGTGGCCAATGGATTTATGTTGTACTAAATTACCCAACGTATTTACACTTCTTCAAATGTGTATGCACTGTGAAACAGCTCTAGCAGTCAGTCCCTGGTGTCAACAGTAGGCAGTACTGAGTAATGCTACCTCACAAAATCTCTAGGAGAAGTTAGGAGATCTGAAATGTGCAAGGAGAATGTGCTGTGACAAGTCCTCACGACTCTTTCAGGACCTTTCCTTTCTGTTTGTTCCTTATTCTGCTGAGGACTCTACGAGTCCCTTAATACACACTGGAGAAATGCGTGTTTTCCTCAAGCCACCTCTCTTCATATGCATCTGGCCCATGAGGAATGTTTTCATATGAAAGTTTCATTTTGATTTGCTACAAGTTGTGATTTTGGGGCCTTTTCCTGGCTTCTTCTATTCTACAAAAATATGATAAAGAAATCCCTGTAAAAGAAGCAGGAGGTTTCCTCCTTGCTTCATACTATGGATTTTTCTAGGGTTTTATTTTGGTTTGGGTTTTTTGCATATGATTTGATTTCAGTTAATTCTGATTTTTAAAGAAAATTGATTTTCTCAAGCAACCAAAGGTTTAAATGGGATTGTACTTCTTGATATTTTTTCACGTATCTTAAAATTGGTTTTGTTTTTATTTATTCTGGTGTGTCTTCCCCAGTAGCAACATGGCTATATCCTATTCACTCCATTATGATAATAAACCCACACATCAGTCAGGGAACTAGTCAGACAGGGAACTTACTATGAAATGAAAAGGTGAATATCTTAGAATAGCAAACGTAATTGACTCAAACAATCTTAGTGCAAAAGTACTTGACAAAGCCTCAAATTACTTTCTGTTTTCTGAACTGCTTGTTTTGCAGATTTCTATGCATAAACCCCAGAATATACCACATAAAACAATTTATAATGCAGTTATTGTTTTCACATAAATCACATATCCATTTCTCCTTCTGCTGAGTGAGAAATGTTCAATTTTTTCAGCCAGTGGTATGTTCTCCATTCTTACTCAGCCTTTACAGAGCCTGCAGGAGAACTGAAACATTAATAATGTTGTGAAGACAGTTTTTATAATGCAAATATATCCAAATTAATCACACCTTTCATTTATTTAAGAAGAGTTCTATCATACTCTTTGGTAGTTTCAGATTGTCTGTAAAAGAATAAAACAAGAAGTAATTAAGTAGTCTAGTTATCATATTGTGACTTTTCTGTGCAAATATCGCTACATAAAATAATCCAGGTTTGGTACTGTGTCCATTTCACTTTTATGAACAATTTTCATTACATAGTTCAGGTGACCAAACACTGCAGAGTCAATTTTCTCTGCTGATCAGTGCTTTCAAGATGATTGGTTGCACAAAATATAAGGAGTGAATACTAGAAGCGTAAAGTTTCTTTCTCTAAGCTTGAAAATAGGTATTCAGGGAGAATTTTATTTAATTTAAATGAGTAAAACTCACTAATAATTCTGCTGGGTACTTAGCAGGTAAGATCACAAGAAACAGAGGGATAGGAGCACCACAAGGGAATTTTATATATCTATCTGTATCTGTTTTCTGGTATGGCCAGGAGCTTCTAATATACCTGACAATTCTCAACCAGACTCTGAAAAGGTATTTGGACCTCTGCTCTTCTATCATGCAATTGGGTACATTAAGCTCAGAAAGGCTCCAGCCTGATTTGCTCAGTGCTGTGGTGATAAGCTCCTTGGAACATTGTGTACTGAGAGCACAGGACAGAGACATTCTGCCCAAGCCTGTCCTGTCTTATTAAAATCCCCCTTCATCTCGGCTGTGGCAGAGCACAGCTCTGGGCAGAGCCACCTGGATAGCTGCTACATCACTTTCCCCACTGTCCAGGCTGTAGGGGTAGCATGCTAGTTCAGGTGTGTCACTAGATCCATGGTGATGCAAGCTAGTAGAAAGGCACTGCTTTGAAGGAATGATCCCTCCCAATGGCACCTGAACACCTTGTACAAAGATAAAACAAGCTATTATTATTACTAACATAAACGGAATAAAGAACATAAATACACAGGGAAAGATCTAAACCTAACTAAATTAATAGTTGTGTTAAAAATATACCAGAAATAAATCAGAAAGAATTGAAAAAAAGAACTCATCAGCAAAGAAAACTTTACCTAGAAGCTTTACACTGGTAAAGATAAATTGAGAGCTGCAAAACATTGAGCTCAGAAGCTGTAAAATGAATGGAAAAATAAATTCAAAGAGTATGTCTACAAATGTCTGCCCTGTTTCAGTTTTAAATTGGGAGGAAGACATAGAACATGAAAGCAAAATGAGGACGATTCATGAGTTTGAATATATAAAAAAGGAAATAACTCTTGGTAACAAAACTCGGTAAGCTTAATGAGTTCAGCTTTGGGCACCCATTATTTAGTGTTCCAAAATAATGAAACAATAAGGATTCTTTCATCCATGGAGAACAACAGATAGTGCACTTCTATTAGATAAAAGGAGAAAATAATTGAAGTAATTTGATGCTCATTAATCTGACCTTAGTAGGATGCAAAAGTGTTTAAGAAATGAAGAAAAATTAAAAATGTTCAGGTGAATAGGAAACAATAAAATGCATCATGGTTAACAAAAGCAAGGCCTTTTTAGATTAAATTGCTGCCATTTCTCCATGGGGTAAGTGATTTTTTTTAGGCAAGAACAGTATATTATCTATCAATACTTTAACAATTATTGCAAATTTGAGAGAGATTGTGATAAATGCAGTAGTATTAAAGTATGTAAGGGAACAGAAAAAATGGATGACTAAATACAATAGGTCTTTTCACCTTCAGGAAAAGTAACATGATTGTGATGTATAAAATCACAAGTAGAAAGGGATGCTCATTAACTTCCTTTAATACTGAAAAATTTACTAACATCAAATAAAGTTATAGGCTGTTAGGTTTAAAAGAAAATGGAGTTCACCTAGCACCTAATTAAACTGTGAACTTTACAGTTGTAGAATATTATTAATGCAAAAAATGTTCATGGAGTTCAAAAATACTTGAATTTATGAAATAAAAAAAATACCTTTCATGGGCTATTCAACAGAAAAATCATATACTTTCCCTAAGCAATTAGGTAAAAATGAAATTCTGGTCTCATGCAGTTCACCTGTTCTAATTTTCTTGGACGAAACTGATAAAAAACACCCTGGGAGTTAATATTAGACTCTTAGAGACACAGTCTTGGGGTTATTATTATTTAACTTTTCTCTAATTACCTTGCCACAGAATGTTGGAGTGCAGAAATGAAATTTAGCTGATAAAGCTGAAAGACATTGGGACAGACAGATCTGGATATAGTATAATCTTAAATAAACAGAATAACAGAAATTTAATGAACTCTAGTAATATGAACAGCAATGTCATTCACTGAAAGGCTAATGACAAAAACCTGCTGTTAACTCAAAGCACAAGTGACTAATTGAGAAGGAATAGCTGGGTTTGCTAGTCAGTTCCAGGGGTCTCTAAAGGATTGAGAAAGAAGGTGGTGCGCAATGAGAAATTCCTTGTTAAGAGGGAAAAGGCTTAATGCTATTTTTGCAAGATGCTGATGAGACCCTCTCCATATTACTACAATACTAGTTGCAGTTCCAGTCACCTATATGTAAAAGCAGGCAAAAAAGGCTTTTTGAAGACTGCAAAAGGAGTCATCTTTGTAAGAAATAAACCAAAAGCTAAGAGGCATTACGATTGGTTTTCCCAGGCTGTCTGTAGAGTGCATGGTAGCTGGAATTAGCAGGGAACTCCTTTTATTTAGATTGAGGACACAATACTGCTTTCAGACTGGCATAATCATCTGTCATAGTGAGGGAGGGAGTGAAAAGTTCCTGCCATATGCCAGCAGGTAGTCAAAACACAACTGGGGTGCACAGTACCTGAGACAATAAAAGGTCAATTTGCATATAACCTTTGAGTCCACAGGGGTTAAACAATAAAAAACATAAGCTGGTAAACTAATTGGCAAGGAAGCCTTAAAATACAATGGGAAGAGTAGTCATCAATAAATTTAGAATAAAAATTTGAAAGTAGATGTTTTGGAATTGCTTCCTAGCATGACTGGTAGGAGTATCAGTAGTAGACTGTAGTATCAGAGTTCCTTGCTCTTCCTGTCCTAAACAGAGTAATACATGCATTCCTACGGTATAAAGTGAGAGAAAGAAGTGAAATAGATACTTCCTTTCTTATCATCTCTTGCAAACAGAAAGACAGAATACATCTTGAAGGCCCAACTGTGTGGGTGAGTGATGTGATGGGGTGAGGGAGAGTGTTAGTGGAGACACAACAATAAAAGGAGGGGAATTAAAATTTCAGATTTTGTATATCTTCCACTTTCTGTAGGAACTGAAGCACAGATGAGTTGCAGAAAATTCTGAATTATAAGCAACCCACTAGGATCATCTAGTCCAGCTCTTGAATGTGAATGGCCCATACAGGAACTGAACCCACAATTTTGGCATTTGCTATCAAGAAGTATCTATTTCCGTATATTTGTTATTGTATTTGAGGCATTACAGAGATTTGCATAGGAAATATTATTGCTAAATTAGACTTTTTAATGTTACCATTTGTATACATTCATATACAAGCTGAGACCTTGGTATTTAACAGCAGATGCAATCAAGATAAAATATTTTGCAGATGTAATTTGGTGCTTGCAGCAAGGAGATGTCACTGATGGAGGATGCACACATATTTACTGAGTGTGACTCCATCATCCTGACACCTAGCATGCTCTTCATTCACAATGCGTTTGTTCTCCGGTAAGTTTATATTTAAATGAGGTTTTATCTTTACTAATCAGAATTTGTGATATTTTAACAGATTCCATTCCATTTACATCACAGACTATGCCCTTTATTTGTGTGGAGCAATGTTTCCTGATACAGTGTATTTTTTATATATCCTCTGACTTGATTGGTTTTGATACACTTACTGTAATTCTTTCACAAACATATCAAACTATGTTTTCTAAACTTAAATCAGAGAATCAGAGTGCTTGCTTACCAGTATGAGTCACTGTTTTTCCTTTTTTTTAAAACACTGCAGTTTATCCTAGATGAATTATTTTGTTTTCTGGGAATCTCAAGTAGTACTTCATTATGTCCTGTAAATGTTCTACTTTTTGTTTAAATATTTTAGGATAACATTATTCATAAAACTCAGAGTTCTCGTCCTTTTTTTAGGAAAGACACCAACAAAATATTTCATTACAGAAGGAAAAGAAATTTATTTCAGGTTTTTTTAACTGAGCTAAAGCTAGCATCTTTTCCCCTCCTCTTGTTTATGTTGCTGTAAGAATGTGGGTCCTTTGCAATTCATTCACTCTTTCATACTGCTAAGAACTGAACACCCTATTCTCATTCTTGTCACTGCATTTCATTTTGTTTACTACTTTGATCTCCTTCAAGATGTTGCTTGATGCTGTGTTAATCCATTGGCTTATTGCTATTACAGTATTTCACAGCTCTCCTTTGTTGCTAAGCTCCTACATAAATGAATCATATGACCTTGGCAGTTTCCCTCTGTTAACACTGCTGTTATTTTTCCTTGAAATTTTGCTCTTCAAATTGTAACAAACAATAGGTCTGCTAAGTCTCTACACGTTTGTAGATGCTTGTAGTTAATTTGGGCTGTTAATAGACTAGGGGGGGGAATTTGCCTAAACCAATACAGCAGGGGACCATGCTGCCCTTAATTTAAATGGTTCAATGAGGAAATTTTGAGGTGGAGTTTTTTAAGTCTTCCTCAGACTTTTCACTAGTATAATGAAAAGGAGTGGAATACCCACTGTGGAGGTATGTGTTAATCCAAGCTGTTATAGTAGTATTAATAAACAACTTTGGCTTTTACAGTCTTTTTACTATATACTTAAAAAGTGTTTTGGTGCTTCTTGTGGTGTTTTTGGGGGTGTTTTTTTTCTGGTGTGAACTACAGCAAAGTCTTTGTCTTTAGCTTGCCTGCAGGTTTGTTTCATTATGTTCTTGATTTTGGTTTTTTTTCCATTTTTTGCCCTTTCCTCTGCATCTTGCTGGCTTTCTGCTTTATTTATTCTCAGATCTTTTTTCCTTCAGCAACCTTAAGAGAGAGTTAAAGGCCTACTTTTAGATGTTGGGATTTTGAGGAGGTTTTCTTGTTTGCCAGCTGGGGTGTCTTTGCCTCCTCTTAGAAATAGGCATTTAATTTTCTTTAATATTATTCAGATTGCTGGTAATAGAACATTTCTATTTTCATACCTGAGGACTCTTTTCTTAAAATGTTCCATGTAGCCTTGAAGTAGCCTCTAGTAAGACATAAATTTGAAAAGAATAGGAAAAGTCAAATGTGGTGATGGCCATCACGGTCACTCTTCTGAGCTATCTTAGTGACTAGCAGGTCCAGAGGGCTCTCTTTCTCTTTTCTGCACTGTGCTGCCAGACACTCTTTCTTACTGTGGTAAATGACAGTGCGTTATTTTGTCTGTGCCAATCTGTTATCTCTTTAGGACAGGGGTCATGTCTTAGAATTTAAAACTATGAATTGCAATTCAAGAATAGCTCATAACTTTCTCTCTCTTTACATATTAATTACCTTAGTATAATTTAAGTTGTAAGTGTCTCAGCATGTGTCCTGAACATTATTTTTACTGAAGTGTGTCAATTTTCATTACATTAAATGAATACTCATTTAATTTCCTATCTCACCTCTGAGCCCATTTTGTTAATGTCAGGATTATTCTTGCATCCCTCTGAGTCTTAAATACTCTGCTTATTTTAGTATCATCTGCAAATTTAATGATCTGACTTATTACAGCTTTATGTAGACCATTGAATAAAATATGAAAATCTGCTGGTATTAATCTACAATCCTGTGAGACTTCACTTCTCAGCCGCTGCCTTTCCATTTTCCATCCAATCCTCTGTTTTTCTGGGTAGTAATTAATACCTTGGTACTGCTCAAACCTGAAGGCAGGCAACTGCATCAGATCTGGAGCCAGCTGAACTTACCACAGTCTTGCAGGAAAACCAGATGCCCTAAAATACCCAAACCCATCAAGGATGGGAAAGAGTCAGACTTCAGGATACAGACTTTCAGATGTGAATACTGGATCACAAGTGCTTGATATTGGGAGAAAAGTTTTAATAAAGATTTACTCCATCCACAACAAAGCTTTTTTAATGATAACAATGATCCATCGTTTTGACTTTCCTCTGAACCTTTTTAAAACCCGAGCTAAGTCAGGACTCTTGGTTTATCTAGGCTAATAACATTTTTCATTTTTAAAAGTAACCAGATTTCTTTAACATGATTTTCCATCATTACTCTTTCCATGTCCACAATGACTCATAATTATTAAATTGTGCTTATATAATTATATCCTCTAAAATGATCTATAAATGTAACATCTCTTTCTTAAAGATCAGACTCTGAGGAATAAAACTTCCTTGATGTATCTCTGGAGATAAAATGCTAAAGGTGTTCATGGCAGGATTAGGCAAGAGACTGACAGCTCTGGCAAAAAGGTTTGAAACTTGGCACTGGAAGGGATTTCTATTATTATTGGAGTAGTGGGGAATATGACACTTGCAGATTTAAGAGCAGAAATGCTGAGAGTCAGCTTGGTTTGTGAGTGTATGAACAAACTGCGAGAAGGAACTGTGTGAAGTATTTTTATGTGAATATTAGAGATGTATAATCATGGAGGGGAAAAAAAAGACACCAGGTCTTGGAGCTGGAGGCTGGGGGGCCTGTACTGGCCACCAGTTTGGTGAGCAAGAGCTAGGGAAGCCTGGGTGTTCATGTAAATAAACTGTATTATCATGTCAAGAAAGAGGGAAGCTGAAAGGTTCAATGCTTTTTGTGCATAAATTAATATAAAGGTGTGGAGTTTTTAATTTTCCCCTAAAATGTCCCCTGAAATGTGTAAGCCCTAAAGTCAGGGCTTAATAGCTTGCCTTCATTTTTGGAGTCAATAATGAAATATTGAAAAATATGACCACTGTAGGTCCGATTGTAAATCTGACTATGTGGTGTAATAAATCATATTGTTCCTACCAGCTAGAATAGTAGGGCACAAAAGCATGCATAATTTCTAAAAAGGTCATGCATTCTGGTCTGGATGTGGTGGGGCTTTTGAGGATGCTTTATTGTCTGTTTTGGGATTTTTTAGTACTATACTTTCACCTTTGAATTACAAGTGTCTGAGTTATTTTCTGTTACAAATAGTAAAAATCTAGAGAGCTGAAGTGTTCAATCAAGTGACTGAGGGAAAGAAGACAACTTGGAGAGGAGACTTGACAGTGATGCATTTGTAGCACTCAGGCTCTGAGCGGAAAATTGCTGCCATATTCATTCATATTCATTGTGGGGAGAGGAGAAGCAAAAAAGCAACAGGAAAAATTAACAAGTAGCCATTAAGTAGTCAGAGCCAGGTTCAAAACAAAACAACAGGGATGGGCCTTCACATACGTAGCTGATCTGTAGAACGTTTAGTCAAAGAATACGGTATATTCTAAAAACTCATACTAAGCACTAACAACGAATGTCTCCTCCACGAGCTTGTTGGTGTCTAAAATAAAGGAAGAAAGTGTGTCTTGGGAGGGGCTGAAAATGAAGCACTGAAAGGGTTGGAGGATGGTAGAAAGCTAAGTGCCCTCTTCTTGTATTTCCTCCTTTGACACTGACGTTTTTTCCCCTTTAGGCAGAGTAGCGGCTCTTGTGTTCAGCTGCAAAAAGACACAGCATACCTGTTTTCTTGCTGTGGGGAGGACAGAGATCTGGTGACTTATCTGTTCCACTTTCTTCTTTGACATGACCTGTAAGATGTACATTAAGGCCCTGCAAGTGAATATTTTATAGTGTTGTTGGAAATTGCCAATATTAGATGAGGTTCGTTAGTTGTAGTCTTGTAAATTCTTGTGTAGTGAGGTTGGTAAGTGGAAACCCTTTAAAGGGAGAAGGAACTAGAAGTGGATGTATTTCAAATAGTTGCAGCTTCTGTCCTAGGCTTCCTTGTAGGCCTTTCCTAGTCTTTCCCTGTACTAGTCTTTTACGTCAAGTACTGTGTGCAGTTCTAGACGCCACAATATAAGAAGGTTATAGAGCTCCTAGAGAGCATCCAAAGGAGGCCAATGCAGATGGTGAAGGGTCTGGAGGGGAAGTCGTATGAGGAGTGGCTGAGGTCACTTGGTCTGTTCAGCTTGGAGAAGAGGAGACTGAGAGGAGACCTCATTGCAGTCTACAACTTCCTTGTGAGGTGAAGAGGAGGGGCAGACACCAATCTCTCTGGTGACAAGCGATGGGATCTGAGGGAATGGCATGAAGTTATATCAGGAGAGGTTTAGCTTGAATATTAGGAAAGGGTTATTCACCCAGAGGGTGGTTGGGCACTGGAACAGGCCCCTCGGGGAAGTGGTCACAGCACTAGCCTGACAGAGTTCAAAAAGCATTTGGGCAACACTCTTGGACACATGGTGTGATTCTTGGGGTTATTCTGTGCCGGGCAAGGAGCTGGATTTTACGATCCTTGTGGGTCCCTTCCAGCTCAGGATATTCTATGATTCTTTCACAAATGCAACTTGATAGAGAAGACACAGAAAAGGAAAAACACGGGTGATGTTGAGGGTGATGCTAACAATGTGATCCAGGCACTTCCCGGCCTTTTTAGGGAGTCAATTTGCTTTTCAAGTGCCTGTGGAACCACCACCACACCACCCACCTCTTCTTTTGTATCGTCCATCTCGGAGGATGATGGCATGGGGACAAAGTGGGAATTAAAGCTCTGTTTTTATGTCTTGCAACTTGCATCTTGAGAACTTACAGTTCTGTCCAGATTTATGCCTGTGCGTGGGTGAACTCTAAGGAGAAGGTGTGGGAGAGCAATTTTACAAGGCTGGAAAACTACTGTTCAATAGCCTTTAGTCATCTGCAAGACCTTTTGCCAGCTGATATACCTTATTAACAGCACAGGCTAGATATTTATAGAGCCTCTGCATCCAGAGTCTCTTTCATAGACAAGCTGTTCATACTCTGCAGGACCACATCACTTGGCGTAGGAGGTTGAGCAATCTTTATTGAGGTAACAGTGTGACCTCATACCCTGCTGCTAACAGAGGCATAGCAGCAATGGAAGATTAATTTTCTATTTCTTTCCCCCAAGGGTGTGAAAGTATCTCTTTTAGGTTCAGTCTCAAATCAAAGAATGAGATGGAAAAATTCAACTCTGCTTTCACTGTTCCCCAGTTATTAGGTAGAGAAACAGTTCTGTTAAGTCAGATGATACACAGGTGATTAATCTTATATTTTTATCAACACAAAAACATTTTAAGTCACTATGGAGGATAAAAAGATATGTAAATCCTGAAGAAGAGGAGAAAAATAAGTTCTAAGAATTCATTTCTTGTACATTCACACCTGATATTAACACCTCCTGGTTAGAAAATGCTCTATATTGTTTTCATAATGCCCTTTTCCAGTCTTGGGATGGACCATCAAGGTACAAATCATGAGATCTGGGCAAAAGGACTGTGTAATACACTTCTTGCTCTTAATTTAACCTAGACTTAGTTAGTAGACTGGCTGTAGCTAATGAAAACAGCAGGAACACCATAGCACATCCAAATGCAGTATTTTAAAAATGCATTGGCACAATTCAAGATCTGCGTTCATAATAGCAGAAAGTAGGAGCTGATGTTTGAGTATTATAACAGTGACATAGACCAATGAACCATCTACTGTAGCACTCAAAGATCACTCCCTATGTGATGCTGTGGAAGCTGATAGCTTAAATTTGTACTTTGAAAAACAATAATGCAATGCTACTAATTTGTCTCATTTCACTCATGTTAGTTATTGTGCAGTTGGTTTTGTGCTGGAAAAAGGATGGAAACACAGAAATTTCTAGAAAGAGCTTCTTAGTGAAGATGAGAAAAATTGTAAACTTGATACTGTTTGTTTTTGATGGAGGAGATCCAGAGATTCATTACATTGTTTGTAGACCTCTGAGGCACTACACTCATCAGCCACAGCATTGTAAGAACAGCCATGCATTTAAGCCTTTGAGCCATTCAGGAAAGTTCTGACAAACACTGGGAAATACCTCCAAACCTCTTCAAGCAACTAGAAAACAAAATGCTTAGTCAGAAAACCAGTTAATTTTGGGCTTCTGGTCTAATTAGCTCTTGGGAACTCTGGGGCAGAAGCTGATTGTAATTCTCTGCTACTGAAATCACAATTCAGTATTTTTGGTGAAAGAAATTACAAAACTTTAAAAGACTATCTTGCTTATCTGATTCACTCCTTGGAAACTTGGTTCAGATTTGCAAAATAAGCAACCACTGCTATGAAGTGCCTTGTTTATATTTTTTGGGTGTTAACATAAACTGAGTGTTAGCTCTCTTGAGATGGTTCTCTGAGGGAATAGGTCATAATCCAAGATTATATTCTTGAAGATTTCTATTAAAAACACTTTTCACCATCAAAGAATAATTCTGCAGTTCCTTCTCTACTGTCTCTGGTAAAATTTCAAAGCAACCTTTTCGCTGGCTGCTTTGAGAACTATTATTATTATTATCATTATTATTATTGTTGTTGTTGTTGTTATTAAAATTATTTAACATTAAATGTAATTCCATGTATATATATGCTATATCTGCTTTTTCCCATCATGCAGCACAGAGAGCACAATGCCTGCAAACAGACCGTTTGCTTCAATCTGAGAAAACATGTCTCTTCAGGAAAAAAAATTAAAATTATAACCTGTCTTTCGCTTGAACGAGCACATATACAAGGAAGTTTTTTTCTAGTCTAAGGTTATTGGTCAGATCACACTAGAAACCCTGGTGACAAGTTGAAAATAAATTCCAGTGCCTCAGAAATTTCCAAAAGGAGAACTTAATTTGTTGGAGGTTTTTGCTTTAAGTGTGATAATTTGTGGAGGCATTTGACTTATGCAAGACATATTTCTGTTTTATATGATCAAAGTAATAATATAGTTTAGTCTATTTGCCTTTTCTTGTGTGACTGTCTTAAAATGTGCTTTACTTTCTTTAGTAAGAAAACGTTTTTTCAAGTACTTGGAACAAGTTGTTTTAGAAAGGGTAGATTAAAACACTGTAGTTTGAGAAAGTTGCACAACTACAAGAGATACTCTCTGAAATAATGGTTTAGAGTGGAACTGATAAGAAGCTGGATAACAGGCCAGCAAACAGGATGTCTGTAGTCCATCAAGGACTAAATGAGAGCTATGTAAAGCAACAGTGTAACTGTAAAATCAAGACACGTAGACTGGAAAAGATTCAAAAATAACATTTGAAGATACGTCATAAACAGAGCATGTGGTTCTGATAAAAGACTAGAATGACATTGTATTTAGCACACAGGTAAAGCAGAGAAGTCAATTCTAAAGTCTTAATAGTCACGTGATTACATCCAGTAAAAAAAACAGTCAGCATGTAGGGTACCGATTCCCTATTTATAAAACAGAGCCGTGGCTTTGATATTTTATATTCAAGCTGCAGGAGAGGTAGTTCCTTGTGGTGTTTGGAGCCAGTGCATAGGTCTGCACTTATTACTTGTGATGTTGTCTGAAGAAAGAACCCACTGGATAAAGACAGAACCTTAAGGACAGCTGAACAAATGTGGTCTGTGGTTGGTTGAGGAACAATTTTTCCTCTAATTCAATCACTGTAGTGGATTGGTAGTGGTTGAATTGTTGACATGTTTGCTGCTAACACTGGAAAAAGCAGACCCAAAACCAAAATGGAGCATCCTTTCCAAGAGCCACTGCATGTTCCAGGACATTGTGGCTTCATCAACAGCTTTGACAGATTAATTACTTCATATTTAGGTACCAAACTCTGCCTCAGGAAGCATTTGGAAGCCACCGGACAAAATGTCAGATGATCTCCATGAATTAATACCTTTTCGAGCTCTGCTGTCTCTGGTCCACAGACTTAGCTGTCTCACTGTGGTGAGGGGTATATCTCCAGACACTGCAGTCCCTCAATGTGTAGTTGTCTTCAAATGTCTTGGATCTGTCATTTTAGGCTTACAGCTACCAAAGGGCAGCTAGAAGACTGCTAGATACGTCAGAAGTCCAGAAAGTATGGGTTTAAGATAAAAACAAACCATAAACCCTCAAAATCAAACAAAACAAAACCAAACCAAAACATCTAATCATCTCAACTCCTGTCTGAAGATGCAGAGAGAGAAGTAGATTCTGTATTGTGTAAACAGCAGATACACACAAAATAGAATGGAATAGATTAGATCTATTTGAGTATTGTTTTTTCCCCAGACTTTTGAGTGAAGAAATCTGCCCTTTTAGCTAACCTTAGTAATAAGTACTGTTCTTAGTGGTTCATTCTTTGATTAAAAAACAAATGTGGCAAACGATGCATGAAATTTATAATTACAGAGCTTTTTGCAATTTTAGGGACCATATTTGGTCCATATTACAGTTCGTTAGTGATGTCTTTGAAGGTGGTCTTTGTCTTATGCCAAGCATTGAGGCCCCTACCAAAGAAGTCGCAAGTTATTTTGATGGATGGAATTGAGGGTTTACACAAGTCTTAATTGAACCCTCAGTTCTGACTTAAAGCATGACAAAACCCATATCCAGTTAATTAGATACAGCAAATAATTGAAGGATTATCATTCTATCCAAGTACAAGCTTTGTTAGGGGTAGCTTCACATCACTCCAAGGAGAGGAGAAGCCTCTTGCCTGCTAACTGCCTTGAGAAGGAATCAGAAAGGGATTAAAATTCATAAGTATCCTTTGAATTACTATTTTTAGGGTGTGTAATCTGTATTGTAACTTCTTTAGCAAAGAGCACTTGAGAAGGTCAAGATCTATTCAGGAAGCATCAGAGCTACAGTTCTCATGGGACAAAACACAGCAGTTCTTCCAAAAATAAACTCAGTTACAAGAAATAACTTTTTTTTTTTTTTCTTTGGCTTTTTTAGCCCATCTATTAAATTAAAATCCAGCATGTTCTCTGTCTTCCAAAAGCTAAAAAAATTGTCATGGAACGCGTATTCGCTCCAACTGGTTATTTAAATTTTGTTCTGTTTTTGTGGTCTGTGAAGTACAATGACTTCCCATTAACTTCAGAATGTCTATATACAGCTTAAATCAAGAGCCAAGTATTTTGTGATCTAGTCTACCCAAATCCCAGTTGGGCACTAAGAATAATTGCAAGTATAGAACATAAATACCAGGCAAAAATCCAGATAGTTAATCTTTTGGATATAAAGTCATTAGGCACTATAGAGTATGCAAATTCCCTAGGTATTCAACTTTAGCTGTTGTGGGAATTTTTTTCTTTGGGTTTTGGGGTGGGTTTTTAATGCCTGTTTAGAGAGAGAGAGAGACGTGTGCAGCCTGTTCTGATCCAAAGGTGAGCAGAAAGATATCGTTCATATATTTAAATTTCCTAGAAAACATCAACATTTTTAGGACTTCAGTTGTACACTGGAAAGAAGATAGTGATCTTCCTCCTGCTAATCTAATTTCTTTTATTCTGATGGGTCTGCAAAAACTAGATTAGAGGGCATTGTTGGAAACTGGAAATAGTTGTCTTTTGTCTAACTAATGTCAATGTTTGAAGCAAGCAGTTCCGTGCTTTACCCTCATCTTAGACCAACCAAGATGTTGCTACCAGTTGGAGGAGCCTGAGGGAGTGGTTATGTTACATTCAGTGAGCCACACAGATGTATGTGAGCCCCAGAGTGATTTACAGCAAACTGCCTGGCAAGGTTCAGTCCTGTGCCCATCAGTAGAGGAAGGACACACTTAATTTAGTCATACAGGACTTTGCTTCAAAGGTTTTCAATGACATTTAACTCTCAGTGACTGCATATAAAACATTAGGTGTACCAGACAGGCCTGTTATCTTGATCTCAGAAGTCACTTCTACATTTCTCTGCCCTTAATATTCAACTTCCGGGGTTTCCAGTGTTGCTGAGCACTGTGAAAGTATAATTCATTTGCTTTTGGTAATGGTTTAGATGTGGAATATTTTTGTACAATATTTTGTACAATAGTTTAAAAGCCAATGGAGCACTGTTGATTTTTTTTTTTTGGTGGCAAAAGTTGCTTTATAAAGGAGTACTATACAATAAGAAGCTTATGTAATAGTGTCTAAAATATATAAAATTATTATTATATAAGTGGAGTATAAAAATTACTTGACATGTCACCAATTAAAATTTAGCATCTGTAGTCACTCTTGCTAAATTAAATTGAACTGGCCTAAGATTTGTCAAAGAATATGAACCTAAAAAGATAATTTAGTACTAATACAGAATGCAAAAATGAGTTGAATCTAATGTGATGGAAGAAAAAAATTTCAAATAATCTTATTTAAAAATGGCAGTCAATATACTCTTGATGCAAAATGTTATTAATAGCTACACACAGAGAGCTGTTCTAAAACCCATTTTATTTATTGCTAACAACTAGCTCTCTATGGAAAAAAATACACTAAAAAAATCCATAGAAAGCATGTTTTTTTCCCCTAGTAGTTCACAGATGGATAATTCATCAGCCAGTTCTCAAAATAAGGAGAAAGATTTTCTTCCTTTTAGTTATAATGTATCTGTATCTCTCAAAGTAGCTCCCATTTAGGACCAGGTTAAAACTTGAAAAGGTACAAGAATAGAACTCCCTGTCCTCTACCTTTTACCCCATGTAATGACAATGAAAATATTTTCTGAAGGAGCTTCTAGAAATTCTTTCAAGATAAGCAGTTGCCAAAAGAATATTAAATGTTTAGAGGAGTTTTAAAAAGAGGGGTGAGTGAACACTAAACTTTGCGTTAGGGACAAATCTGACTGTATCACAGTCTCTTTATGTAACTTAACAGCATGAGCTTGTCATGAAAAACAGTTACTCATCAATCAAAAAAAGGGGAAAGGAAGATAGAGACTTTTGTCTTAGAAATCTGTGCTATCTACATTTCATCTCATATTTTCCAAGCAAAAATTCTTGCAGTGGATCACTATTCAGTGATTTAAAGCAGAAACATTTCACAATCCCAGTGGGTCATAATGTTGAAATATTAATGTCTTCTTCCTTTCTGCCTTCTCTTCTCAGTGTTTTTTGAGTTGTATGATAAGTTAGACACAAAAGTCTTTCACATTTAGGAAAAGCAAAGGATCCAGTAAGACACCTGACTAAACACAGACAATATGAATTTATTTTTTGTGGTTCACTCCCACCCATGTGGGTTAATTCATCTGTGTTTTGTCTTTGTTGATCTGTCCTCACTTAACTTCTGACCCAGTCATGTACCAACAACCAACTTTGTATGCAAAGACAGGCAGTGAGCTGACTTCATAACCCTACTGAAAATACAAAAGCCAAATGTGCCTACATCAAGCCAGACACTGATGGAGTCTTATAACAACTCAAGCACAAAACCAACTTGGCCAGGTGTGAAACTGTCCAATACTTTTTCATGGATTTTAAGAGGGAGGAGGGAGGAAGGAAAGAACAGAGCCATGTGAAACTGGCTCAGCACCCAGGGCCTGCAGCTGTGTCAACACCACATTGTAACTGCCAAATATCTCTGTGACTGCAGAGAGCAGCTCTCATCCCATCTGGGAATAAGGAGCTATTTTTCACAAACGTTGCCTCCCTTTTAATAAATGAGATATACTAGGATCTGTTTGAATGGTCTAATGGACTTATAATTTGGCTGCAAAGAGTAATTTTGATCCTGTTTTGAAGTCTGCTGGGGCCAATGCAGATGCATTGCACACGTAAGTGAAATGACATTTCAGAAGCATCTGAAGAAGACACCACTGTCACTGCACTTGTTTTATGCCTTCTCCACATATCTCATGGGTATATATAGTTAACTAAAGTTAAATAACATGCAGCAAAGAAACTTCTATCAAATTTTGTACCAGATCACTTGCTAACACAAACACAGTCATTGAACAGCCCAGATTGGAAGGGACATTGAAAGATCACTTGGTCCAACATGTCATAGGAAAGAGACTCTAAATGAGATGATGTAGCACCCTGTCCTATTGCACCTTGGCAACCTTCAGTGACAGGGACTCAATCACAACCCTGAGCAGCTTCTTCTAGTTATGGATTGTTCTCACTGAAAAAAAAAAATGTTATTTATATCAAGATGAATTATGTGGACTTCATCCAAATTCATATTACTGCTGTAACAGATGAATCAGAAAGAAACTAGGCTCAATGCTCACTACTATTCTTGAGTCAGTAGAATCAAGAAAAACATAATCATCTAGACCTCTGTCCCTGTAATGTCCACTCCCACAATGTTTAGCAATGGATATCAGATAATTAGGGATACAACACACATAATGTATTCAAGTATCATTTTAGACAAAGTCTTTATTGGAACCACTTTACTTTCTAAGAGAAGTAAAACACTCCCTAATCATCTCTCCTGTCAGAAGNGGTATAGCAGCACTGCCGCATATTTATTTCTTGAGCTGTCAATGAAAGTTGTGTTTGTGAGATTTGCTTCCCTGAGTAAAAGATCGACCCATTCTGGTATTAAGCCAATATTTAGTTAACTGTCTTTAGGCAATTGCTGATAGAAAGCTTCAACCTACTTATTTTTATTAAATGCTTCATTAGAAGAATACCTGCCGTTCCTTGTACTTTATTGATTGCTAACAATCTTTAATGGTAGCAGAACATGTGATAGGGAGTCTTGAATTCAAAGTTTTTTGAATTATGAGTTTTCTGACTATAAGTATAAAAGAACATAAATGAGGCTGCTATTTATGGTTAAGATGGTGGGAGTTTTGTGTCTTAAAGTTAGGGGAGATCTGTAACGTAGTCTGTGCTTCTCTACAGTCTTCTGTGACATTTTGTGGACTCTGTGTAGCCTTAATCATTTGTCAGAATAAGCTAGTGTTTATGTTTATGTGTTTTCCCCCAAAAATTAACAGACAACATTTTGAATGACTTTTATTTCCCTTAGTGAGAACCTAGTTTGCTTTTTTGGTTTGGTTTTGTTGAGTTTTCCATTCCTCATAGAAAGCTATTTGTACAATAGTGCAGTTGGACCAATACAAGGAATTTCTATCTTTTCATCTACCACATCCATGCAAGGAAGAAGGCACAATCCCACATGATGTCCTTTTTTTTATTTGGGGTGTCAATTCTTTGACTGCTAAACAAGCAGCCCACTCATTGTCTCCTTCCCTTAGAGAGAAGATGGCAGCCCAAACAGAACCACTTTGGCATAGCTTTCATCCCACTATTGGTGTCCAGTGTTGGAGAGCCCCAATATAGCCCCTGTTTCCAGGCTTTTTAGTGAGCTACCCAGGGAGAAATGAAAGGAGTTGCACTACAAGCTGCATGTGGAGCACAAGCCCTCAGAGTAAACGGACAAGGTTTGAGCAGTGGTTCGTACTACAAGGGCAGCTCCCTTCTTATTGCTTTAGAAATCTTCTGGTTTAAAGACTTGTGCTTTGAGAAGCACTAATGTAGTCCATGGAACTGGTTTTATATCTTTCTGTGGAACTGGTTGTATGTATTTCTATGTAAAAGCTTTTTAAAATAATCTGTTAAGCAAAGAAACTCTTTGAAGTTTGGTTTGCCTTTTTTTCTTTTTTTTTCATGGGCATTTGATATCAGTGTAGAATGGATAAAGTACCTAGATTATATAGAGTAGAGGTTTTTCATTTGCTGAAGACTTGGTCTTTGAATTGCAATGGAATGGTTTTGGAGGCTAAAATGGTTCTATCCTGAAGACCACAATGGAAATATTTTTTTTAAGTGATATAAATGTTTTCAAGGGTAAAAACTAGAAACATTCAACTAAAGTTCAGATTTTTCTGCCTTAAAAATAAAACATACAAAAAGCCATCAAAAAGCAAACACAAAAAACCTCAACCAACAACCTCTTTCATGAGGTTCTTATTGCCAGTAAACAGATATTGATACAACTTTTTTTAAGAAGCACATATTTTAATTTTAAAGAAAATGCTGTCTTCAGTTTAGAAAGCATGCAACTATATTGGCTCAAAATACCTAATAGCAACATATCGGCTTTGCACAATAATAACTTAGAAAAACTCTCAGAATTAGTGTTCTTGATTTTATCTTTCGCTTGTTATATTCTGAAGTCTATTTATACATTACTAAATATTAAAACACCTAAATCAGCAAGTCAGAAATTTGGCTTTAACAATGAGCTCAATTTCCTTTTGCTATATCCAGCAAAGAATTGGTAATGAAGCACAGAATGTTTCACAAATACATACATACTTCATAGTCTGTCAGTGCATGTGGAAAAGATAAAAGTACTCTGGAAGAAGTTCAAAGGAAATATCCTAGTCACTATGGAAACAAAAGCCCTTCTGCCCTATGTTGAGAAGAAAAAAAGATTCTGTTAGACTAGATGAACATCTTCTTTTTAGTGCCAGTTTGGCTGAGACAGATTCGTCCTGCAGAGTTGATGAGGCTTTGAAAGAGATAATGATGAGATATCTCCATAAAACTCCAAATGCTTTTCTTATGACCTGGGAACAGCCTTGAAACAAGCACCTTACCACATCATTCACTCACATATGATTGAAATCAAGCTCCATTTCAGAAAAGCTCTTCCTTACATTTGTCTGGAATTCCAGATTTTGTGCCAAATATGGGAATTGGTCATTTCAGTTTTAGTATGGCTCAGGCTCTGGGCTTTTTATTAATAAATAAATAAATGAATTTCATAAGTTCAGTCTTGCAGAAATTACAGCCCTGAATCAACAAATGAGAAACATGAGCATCTATATTCCAGTCCTTACATAAACCTTTGGATCACATTTTATTATATTAAACATAACCTAATAATAGTTACATAAAGAGGATAAGAAAGTCTTGCAAAAGGACTGGAGTCACTCAGTGTGAGATTTATATAAGAATTCTGGCCCATCTTACGTTCAACCATTTCACCACTGTAATAGCAATGGGCAGCAAAAGTAGTACAATATCAACAGTACAACATTAGACTCTGAAACATCTTTTTAAATTAGTATTTATTAAGTATAAAAATATAAGTTTTCCTTATAATTATAACTCCCATACCTCTTCTGGGTTCATTTATTTATCTATTTCTCTTCTATTCAGAAAAAGTGTGTATGTGGGAAACCTTGTTCACTTTTGTTTGAGCTACACCAGAGTCAGAGTTCGGCAACTGGGAAATATTACTTGTCAAAGATCTCCTGGAAAACTGTAGGTATATTTTTTAATTTTTTAGTTAATTCCCTGAAGACAGCTCTTGACATGCAACTGTCCTTTCTTCTGGCTTCTCTTATTTCCTGGAAGTCTAATTTGCCCACATGTGAATTTTTATCATTTAGCTTAATCTTTCTTAACTTTGTATTTTCTTTAGGTTAGCAACTGAGGTTATATGCCATGAAGTAGATTAATTGCTTTTGCATCTACTGCATGTAAATAATTTGAAGTACTGAGTAGTAATTTAGCTCTGTGTTAATAGTTGTGTAAAAAGTATACTATACTTTATGTGAATTGTAAGATATTTCTGTAGACTCATCTATGCTTTTTTTGAAAATAACTGTTTCTTAAACTTTGCAAATTTTGAGCATTTTCTTCCTATGCTAATAAGACAGCAAATATTATTAAAAAGTTCTTTACAGGTAACATTTTACATGCAAGTTTTGTAGAGATTTTTCTTTTCTGATATCTCATTAGGGATCTTACAAAGCCCATAAGGTTTTAAAGCCTATGAAGATTGAAAAGATTGCAGAGAAGTGATGTTACTCATCCCAAAAACCTCACCTGAGGCAGTTCAGGACACAGTGTTGCGAGAGATGTCTATGCAAGTGCCACTTGCATATTTTGATTCTGCGTTATGAGCTTACAGCATGCCAGCTGTAGTCTCACTCGTAATGAATAGAGTTTACTGTAGGAAATATGTAACAGTAGGATTTACTTAAATTTATTAGAAAGGCTTTTAATGTAGCTAGCAACAATGCCTTTCCAGGGAAAGCTCCTCAAAGCGCTTTACTAGGATTTCAGTAAGTAATTAATGAGGCCTGATTACCATCTTTTTGGTATTTCAAGAATAGAACTTAAATAGCAATGAAATTGTTAGACTACTGTGTTCAAAAATACAATCAAAGGAATTTCTGTATCTGTATCTGTATTATTTTTTTCACATGTAGTTAATTATAACTACATGACCCAATTATAACCAATTATAGCCCGATTATAACCCATGCCCCCAGAAAACTAAGCAAAGCAAAAAGCCCTCCACACCGCACCTTTCTGGTCTTAGTCTCCGTTCTTATGTCTCCCTACATAAAATGAGAATTGTTGCGGTTACCAACCTTCTGCAGAAGACTTGGCAATTGATAACTCAGCAGACATAATGAATTGCTTTTTCCAGTTTGGGTCCATGGCCCTAGGCAGAGATAAAGCTCTAAGATCATCCTAGTCTCCTTTTCTACTACATAATTATTTCTGCTACAGCAGCACCTTGGAGCCATAATCAAGCTTGAGATTCTTTGATGCTACAGAGCATACAATTACAGAATAAAAAGGGTCTCTGCCTGACTGCACTGATGCACAGAGTAGTAAAAAGAGAGACATGAGATGGGTAGAGACTGATGCAGGAACGGGATGAAAAGAGAAGTGGTACTAGACCTGACAGTCAGAGGTCTCTCTATGTACATGTTCAGGTTTTTCACATCAGAGGTTAAGTTTTGCAGGCTGGCTTGCAGAAGAAGAGAGAAGGGACTTTTCAAACCTTTGTGGGGAGTTCTTCTCCAGTGCCTGTGTGTGCCAAGGCCGTGATTGCACTTGCAGCTCTCCAGCAGAGCAAAGCACTTCTAGCTGTTCCAAAATCCTCAGCCATGCTGCTTTGATGGTTGGTTTCCTTAGCAAGGGGTGCTTAAAAAGCAGAGTTATTTGTAATGTATTTCCTGCATTGCAGGACTTGAAGAAAGAAATCTCTCAGTACAATTTACTTTATATTTAAAAAGCTAATTTGCTACACTTTTGAACTTTCCTTAAACAGCTTAGTATCATAACACAAGCAGGGTGCTGGCTCTGTTACACATAAGATGGTGTCTAAAGACACAAGCAATGCATTTCAAACTCATTCAAAACTAATTGCCAAGATGAAATTCTGCCTTCTTGTAAGTATGTCTCTGCATACTTTGAGATCTTGTGAATACTATTCTGTACATAATTATTCTTCCATGCAATTTCTTAATTACAAGAGGTGAACCTGTTAAGAGATAATTAAATTTATAAATTGGCAACAGAGCCCCTCTAACAAAATTAAAGATATTTGAATATATAACAGGATCACAATATTTCTTGTGAGGTTTTAAAGGCAAATGGATTAAGGAAGATGAGAAGGATTGTTTTGATATCACTACTGTGCTTTCAGAGAACCCACAGGGTGCCCCCATCCATACTATGTCATGAATCTTTGCTTTAGTCTGAGTAATCTCAGTTATCCAACAGCGGTGCACTGGGGAAGGCAGTGAACTTGTCTTCAATATTGAAACAGAGGATAAAAATAATCTGTGCATTTTCCAGAGCTATTTCTTGACCTTTATTTCAGCTGTCTGCTTCAATCTTCACTTAAAACCTTAGTGTCAGCTGTGCTATTTCTGTGTGAAGAAATAGCCATTGAAAACTAGACTTGAGCTTTACAATTTTTAGAAATGTATCTAATAGTCTTAATTTACCATTTCTTTCAAGTTATATTCGAAGCCATAGTACAGAAAAAATTTATTATACAACCTGGTGACCTAGCTCTAACTTGGAATACTTTTTCTGCACCATGTTCTCTCTTGTGTATTTTCTTTATGCTATTCTGGAATCCATTATAATGATGATAATATCTGGGTGCTAGGCAGCATATGCTTCTATCTCTTTCAAATAAGTATCAGTTTAGGAAAAGGTTTTATGGCTTTTCAACTTATTTGCCAATGAGTCAGATGCACCACACTGTTTCAAATTAAACTTAATTTTATGTTCCAGTGAGGGAGTTAGCACTAAGAGTGAATTTAAACAAGATGATGTCTTAATGAATACATCATTTCAGACAACTTCTTCCTTAATACCTCTTTTGATCTAAGGAGCTTCCAAGTAAATCAGGGAAATGTGCTTTGAGGTGGATGCAAAGATGATGGAGGTAACTGTATCAAGAGAGTAGGAATCAATTGCTATCTGTCCCACTGAAAGGATGTGTTCACTGGAGGTTTTTACTGATCTTTGATTCTTTTACTGTTCTGTATTTCAACAAGGACAATTAGAATAAATTCTATGTTCACTGAACTGTCCAGCAGTTGCAAGCAAATAGTAGCTACAACTTTTTGAGAAGATAGATTTGTAAATTCAAAATATCTTAGTAAATTGGAGAAATAATAATAGTTGGTAGTAGCACTAGTAGTAGTGATAGTGCCAGTATTATCAGTATTATTTCTGAAATCTCTGGTTTTTTGTTTTTTAAATATGTGCAACGTTCTGTCCTTTGCAGAAGTCATCAAATGTGGAAACACAGGTTGGGGAATTATGCCTAAATAGTACTACTTCCTGAGAAAAGTATTCTGCTTACTGTGAATTCTAACTGAATGTGAACCAAAAAATTGAGACTGCTGTTAAACCACACATTTTAAGAATTGGTTGAAGTAGCACATTCAGTGTAACATATCTGTTCTACATTGTACTACAGCATTAGTAGCACCTGGAGTATTTTGTCCCCTTTTGGGTATCACATTGAAGAAATGCCATTGGAAATTTTATGGAAGAGAACAGCGAAATGTATTGGAAATTTTGAAAACGTGATCTTAGAGGAAAAGTTAAATGAAATGTTTATTCAGTTTGGAGAACAAAAAACTATGGACTGACAGAAGTCTTCCAACATCACAGTGTTATCTACAAATAGGAAAGGACCCCAAAATTTTCTCTCCATTCTAGTTCTGAGCAGGAATAAATAGTAGGCAGCAAAATGCTAAAATAAAGCAGATTGAAGCAGTTTAGAAAAGCATCAAATATAACAGTAAGGACAGTGAAGAATGGGAAGAACCCGAAAGTTTAACTGATAGTTTAAACCAATTGGTCAAGCATACTGTGAAGGATTTACAAATAATTAATTCTGTTATGGAACAGGAGGTTGGACTGGGTAAATTTCTACAGTGCTTTTCACTGGTTTTTTGTTTTGTTTTGTTTTCCATTTTTTGTTAACAATTAATGTGACTCTTTAGCATAAGAAGAAGAGAGGAAAAGGTAAAGTTAGGAGAAGGTAACTTTTTTCTTCATTTGGAACAGCAAGTATAATTTGAGGAAAATCTTAATTTAAAGATAATTATGAAATGTGATATAATTGAGGAATTTCAGTGTCATGGAAGAAAAAATGTATATACATAATTGTTGTAGTGCAGATAACATTTGTTTGCTTTTTGTGTAAAGGGTAGTGGTGATTTTTGCCTTTCACAAAGATACTAAGTGATTTTTTGCAGTTTGTTATTTCTAAGAACATTATAATTGCAACTAAATCCAACATATAGGATGACCTGCCAGACTCTTGTATTTGCTGTAACACTTTTAACAGTCTGGTTCTGTGGCAGTGCAGATAGCTGAACCCACCCAGCCCTTGAAGGACAAGACCAACTGCAGGGTGTGGTGGTCAAAGGCTTAAGCCTGCCTTCTCACTCCCTAGTTAGGGTGAGAGCCCATAATCCCCCAGTTCTATGTTTTGCATGCTTTGTTATGGTTGGTTCATGTTTTCCCCTCCCTGTTTTATGTATGAAGTTACAAATATTCATTTCCCCTAGTTAATATGTATGTGTTCTAGAAAGTTCTGCACTATTTGACACCCCCATTGGTTCCTCCCCCAAGTCCCTCCTCTGTGTTATCCTCATTGGTTCCCTCAGCTGTAACCCCGCCTTTTGTCTCTTACCCTATTGGCTGTGTCCCTTATCCCTGCCTATCCTACCCTCTCTATAAAAGTCTGTACCCCTCCTTAAAATTTGACTCTTCGTCCCTACCCCTCTACGTCAATAAACTTCAGCATGGATCACCAAACAAGGAGTCCCCTCTCTGCTTCTTCATGTCCGCCAGCGCGCCCAATCACCTGCCCAGAGGAAGCTCCCTCGGGTGGGGAGCTGGTCCTCAAACTCTCTGGTTGCCACCTTATTGAGGACGCAGCAAGCAGACCCTCGAGCTATCTCACGACCTGGGCTTGCGTGCATTATGGTTCCAGTCTTTTTTAGCTCGAATATGTTAACCCCTAAAGTAATATTAATATATGGTAGATTTACAGCTTGACTTTTTAGGAAATGGAGTAAAATGACATGGTTTCCTCACAAAAATTGAACGAAGTGGAATTTACAGTAGCACTGTAGGAAGTCAGTACAGAATAGTTGTTGCATGCTAAAAGTAGGTTAGCTAGCTTTCTCCACTTGGGAAATGTGTTCGGAGTGTCATAGTACTATATAGGTATAATGTAAGGTTTGGTCCACATTGCTGCACAATTCTTTAAGGATAAAGTTAAGAAAAAAGTGCTTAAAATTAGGAACTAAATAGCAGAAGAGAAAAAACCCCATGGAATTAAGTCAAATATGTCAGTGAAAAATCACAGAAAATTCAGTGAAAAGAATTATATTGCATTGTTTTTGTCCTAAAAGCATATGATACTAAAGGGCTGAAAAAAAAGCCTGTACATGCTTACCAACCAGAAGTGAAATCTGTTTTCTAACTCATGGCTTGCTCATGCACTGCCATATTTCATCCTTTTTTCCTTAGCTGGTGATATATGGGTGTGTCAGTGAGCTAATGATATTTTCTTAGAAGAGGCAGAAGACTTTCTCTTTTAATGGGACATATAAATAAAACAAATTCAGCTGCAAAAACTACACTAACCTGACAAATATTACAGAATCAAAAATTATTTTCAGCTATTATTTTGATTGCACTTTAAAACATTTGTAAAAATTAGCAGTTATCCTCTGAAGCCCAAATGGACTTCGGCATGCCTGCACACACATGGGCAGAACCCAACCTTGCAAATCTCCAGCTGAAATTTATGAATGTTCAGGAGGAAATCATACATCACTTCAGCAATACTGAGTGAGGAAAAAGGGGAAAACACACTAGCTTTAAACCCATTTGTACAAATGATCCTTTGGTTTCTCTGGAGGCCCAAAGGAAGAGAGCGCCTTTTCCAGTTTGTTTATTGCCAGTAGAACTCCCCAATGGCTTTCCATCAATGCATTCCCAGTTTGCATCTTTTACAGAAGTTTCACACAGGTATCTACCAAAGATGGTGGCTTTAGAAAGGGTGTGGTAAGAAGTGGAAAAAAAAATAAACTCACGAGGATTAGTGGGCTGCTGCCCAATTTCATTTCTGTATAGGCTCTTACTGTGGTTTTTTTATCCTCTTTCAGTTCCTTTGCTGCAGGAATAGATAAAATCACTTGACACTGATCTGCTGATGCTTAACCATATCAAATTAGAAACCTTAGGGTTTTGTTTTTATGTTGGGGATTTTATTAGCATTTATTGCATGCTTTATTTACTAGAGTTGCAGATAGAAGCTTGCAGTTCCAGTGCTTACCCTGAAGGGGGAAAATCTCTGTGGTAAGATCAGTGAGTCAGAAAATTTTACTGTAGTGGAAGTAATTGCATTGAAAGAAGACATACCTGTGCTCTTAGACAATGGGATGTGTTTTGAGTCTTGAACCATCAAGCAGAATTTATGAAGGCAATATACAAGGGAGAGAAAATGTTAAAAGGGAAAGATATATTTACTTTTATTTCCTTCAGAGCCCACCCAGCTTCAGATTTTCTTGGATGGTGGATTTGCTCTCAGGATAACATAGACAATCCTAGAAGGTGAAAAAATTCTACTCACGTATTTCTTCTCCATAAAGTGACCTGGTACCAACCCTATCTCTTATTCAGGAAACCTGGTCCTTGTAGCTTTAGCTGAATCTGCTCCCTTTCAGCAGTAAAGTCACCAAAGCAACATCTGCCCTGAATACTACATTTTCACACACGTCACCAAAGGAATTTCAAGAGATGATAATTTGCTATGGTGATGTAACAGGAAAGGCAATGGAACAGAATGGAAGAACAAGGGGATTCTAGTAGGCTAGGTATGAATTGCTTTTTTTGTTCTTCTTGTTAATACAAAAGAAGAAACTGCCTATCTTGTGGTTTAAATTGTAAAATTTGATTGTGTTTAGAAATGCACTTACTACAATTATTGTTAGAATTTGGTAAGAAATCAAAGGAAAGAAAATATAGAAATAATTTAAAGAGTCCATTATTTTCACTTGATCCATAAGTGGAAAGATAACATTTTAAAAGCTCAGTCTATAACTAAAAGTTTTTAATTATCATCTTGGTTAAACTGTTGAAAAGTTCAAGTTTCAGCCTTAGGGTTTTGTAAATTTTTCTGGTCTTTAAAGCCCCTTTTGCTGCCAATAATTCAGTTTCTTTCTCAATCCAGGAGAAACTGAGCATTTCTTTTGGACCATTTTTATCTGCTTAATTTCAATTGTATTGTCAATAATCAATATTCAGTAGTAGATATATTAGGGGGGTTTCCCTTGCATGTTCTTGAGAACATATTTATGTGACTGTTCTCAGGCTTCTGGAATACTATTCAAATCTCTAAAGCTAGTGCAAATGACTTTTTGATAGCTGGACTCTGGAACGTGAAGATTTTCACAGACTGTATTGGTGGAACTTGTACACTTAATCACAAATGATGTGACTGACACAGAGTCATTTAATTGTAAAAATTAAAAATAGTCAGTTTTGCTGGCTGGGTAAGCAGTTTACCTGTTTCAAGCCCTGCATGCTCTAGAAATACAAATCAGTAATTGAGAACATGGTAATTCAGTGCCCTATTCCATTTAAAGGTATGCAAGGACTATGAAGCCCTAAGGTACTGAGCAATAATTACTGTTTGAAAAGCAATTCAAAGGCAAACTGTATCTGCTTGTCAAATGAAATGGACCAAATTTAATGGGGTTTTTGTAAGTAAAGGGCTGAATGCCTAAGGGTGCCCTGTGTTTGCTTTCTCGAACAGCAGAAAACATCTGGACTTTACTTGTCTGGAATATTAGAAAAAATGCTGGATGAAAGAGAAAATCAGAGACCAGAAGTTGCAGGCATGTAGCCAATTTTGTATTACAAAGATTGTGTAGCTGATTCAAAGATTAGTGTGCCTCCGGGATATTTTTCCAAACGGAGACACTGGGGAAATTAGGAGGAATTAGCCAAAGGTGTGAAGTTAGACTGCAGTGTATTACATTTGAATGGACATTCTTTTTCAGAAGCTTGGTCTTGAGTTATTTTAGTCAAGTGAACCTTTCTGTGAAAGAAACAGCAGCGCAAGAATTGGATGATGCAGCTCAGTTCACACATTCAATTAATTCATTTTAACTTTACTAAATGTCCTTTTGCAGATGGGTCCAAATTTTTAGTCAGTGATATCACAATGTCATGCAGAAGAGCAAAGGAGAAAAGGCAGCAAACCCAGTTCAAGTGTCCAAGATTTAGTGGGGAGCAAAGTGAAGTCTCTAAAGGTGTTGAAGATTTGACAATGTAAGTGTGTTTCTCCACTTTATGCATGAAAAGTAATAATAATAAAAAAAAAGACCTGAAAAATCCCACATAATTACTAAGTGTGTAAGAATTTATTGCCTCTCAGGGCTTTAGTGCCCTTTGCTACAGAAACTAAAGCACAGTATCACAAAACACATCCTAAATCAGTGACTGAGGTGTGGTGTACTCCTATTGTTTCTTCTCCTGGCGTGCTGGACTCACATCCTTATGTCTCTTAATGACTACTCCCATTTCATATATTTGTGAGTGTCAGATTCTCTCATCTATAACAGTCAGTTCACAGAGCTCAGTTAATTTAATTCTGAAGAAGTGACTACAGTCACTCACTGAGCATGAAAATATCGTATACTATATAATATTTTTTTCAAGAAAATGTATGTTTTCTGCTGCTTAATCTCTTTAAGCTCTGTCCTATTTTTTATAGTTACTATGGAGCCAGTTATTTTAAATTATATTTTTTTTTTTTTTGCACCAGAAAAAAGAAACCATATGCAATGGTAGACTTATAACAGTGTTTAAGTTTTGCATTTTCAAGAACATGCTATCACATACTGAGGAGACGTGAGCCAATTAGGCAAAATCGTGTCTTCTTCAGTTGTTTTTCATTGATTTCCTCTGTTGTCAACTGGCCTTAACAACTGGGTTCAGATCAGTTTAAACATCCAGGATTTATAATGATTTCACCTGTTAAGAATGGTAACAGAATGCGAGGACGCTGTGAGATAGATGTACAGGAAGTGTCTAGAAATGAGAGTGAATGGGATTGAAGTAGCTTTATGGAAGTATTTTCTATAACCCTTTTTTAAGGGAATTTAAAGTTGCTAAGTGGCAGTTTCACTCTGAAAATTAGCACAATGAGGAAATAAATGCTGAAATCAGTCATGTCTCCAGCAAAAAATATATGCAAGACATCTAGAAGTAATCAGCAAAATGCCTATTCTATATGCTAAAATACCTATAAATAACCTGGTATTTTGGTCTTGAGAAGCTGAGGAGGACCCATTTTATTTTTTTTGGTTTTAGTGGTGGAAGTTAAAATTTTATTTGAAAAAAAAAAAAAAAAACGAAAGCAAGACAAAGATTCTAAATAAATTGACATGACCCATGTTTGTAAGAGCTTGTTAATTACTGTACCTTTAGTGAATTTGTACTCTGGCTATGGAACATACAATATTTCTGAGACATCTAACCATTGCATTCATATGAACAAGAGCTGTATCAATGGCTAGTAGCCCAAAAGACATTTGATTGAACACGTTTCTCTTCACCGGCTTTATTCTTCAGGTGAGAAACTACTGGGACCTTTACAAATCTTGTCCCAGATTACTGAATACATGATATTGCTGAGAAATATTGTGCTTCAATTTCTGCTTCGAGAGATGGTTCATCCTTTTTCAGGTTTCCTAACTCTTGTATATGAGAGGAGATCCTTTATCTTTCCTAGCTGATGCATTAATATTAGTCAGAGGAGAGCTGCTGATATTCCCATTCTCCAGCTTCAGAAGCTTTTTCCTTTTTTTACCCTTTTCTTAAGGAGCTTAAGATCACATTGTATATGTGTTAATGCATTTTCTTTGATATAATCTTGACTCTATTGTATTTTCCCCTGGAAGTGGTGAACCACTCATTTTGTTTAGTGAGTCATTTAGTCATTTGTTATATATGTAAATAATGTTTCATAGGATGAATTCACCATTCAAAAAAAAAAGGAAAACAAACTTCTTTCAAAATAATTAAATAGCCAGTAATTTTCTAAATTGATCTAAGATGTCAGTGCAGTCATCATCAAAGAAAATTTATTGCTTGTGTCCCTTAGAAAAATACATTTAAAACTGCTTTGCTCTGCTCTAGTTACATTCCAGTTTTTCTATTTCTAAGTTTCCCTAAGCATGTCCATATATTCAAGCTTTTGTAAACTTTCATATAGAGATATTTCAGCAGCTTTTGATTTTTCAGCTGGATATCAGACAGTAACATAGCACACATGGTTCTTAATAACCATACTTCTAGAAATTCTCTGGGTTTTTGTTTTTGTTGTGGTTTTGGTTTTGGTTTTAGGTTTTTTTTTTTTGATTCTTCCATCATATTTGAAAGGCATTGTGCCTTTCGCATTGCAAAATCAGACTCCAGCTCTGAAAGGAGACAAAACTGAGAGACAATGAGAAGGATGAATACAACAAAGTGAACACACACTCTTTTTCTTCACTTGTGCTGTTATAAACACTTCAGAGAGCATCCAGGTATTTTTCTTAACAGATAGACAATTCCTTGTTTTCTATGTGGCTGTATCCCACCAGTCCCTACTTAGGTATTTCAGCTTTGTTCAGATAGTGGGGGCATGATCATACCACTGCCAGAGAATAATCCCTAGAGAAACTGAAGGGAAGATCTATTCAAATAATAGATGTTTGGGGTCAGTGGCTGGTCCAGAAATGTTGCACGGTGAAGAGGGAAAAGGTTACATTTGTAGCTGGGGTTCTTTTTCAGATGGAGTGGGAATATTTGCTTTTATTTGGGTAATTTCTAATATACTTCATAAGTTAAAAACAGTTTAGAAATAAAAACATGCTTAAGTTGAAATACTTCCTTTTGGAAATGTCAAGTGAAAAGAAATATATTTTAAACTCATCTAGGTACTTGGCTTATTTTTTTCCTTTCCCCCTCCTTTTTTTTTTTAACTTTGAATTTACTGAAACTATACCCAAATTCAGGAAATTGCATTTTTAGAAAAGTTATTAGTTCAAACTGGTTTTGCTTGTAGAGCTGGAAGCTAGCTGGCTGAATCATCCACAGACTAAATGATCAAAGTGACTCTATTTCCTCCATTATGTTGTCAAAGACATTGCAGATGAATTTAGTGACATACATAATATCCTGTACCACTG
The DNA here is from genome assembly GCA_013400235.1 of Oriolus oriolus. Classification (NCBI taxonomy): domain Eukaryota; kingdom Metazoa; phylum Chordata; class Aves; order Passeriformes; family Corvidae; genus Oriolus; species Oriolus oriolus. The sequence goes on along the minus strand of VXBT01009498.1, from coordinate 162,788 downwards.
CAATGGGTATATAGTGATGTACTCCTAAATAATTCTAACATTTTCCCATTTTGCGACCTGCACTTTTTTTCCTACATTTGCACTCTAATTTTCTGTAGTCAAGAATGATAAGTCAAACTATTTTTCCCAAGTTCAGACTGTGATTTTTATCATCCACTCTGTTACAGCCATGAAATGCCTATGAGTAAGTGCTAAATGTTCAGCATTTCAGAAGGAAAATATTTTCATTGAAGCAAGTGCTTCTCAGATTCTTCAGGAGCCTAAAACATTTTTCGAAAGTGTTGCTACTCCCCACAGGGTAAGTAAAGACTTTACAAAACCAACTATTTTCTTTGAAATGGATATTTCTACCAGTATTATTTTCTGTGCAACACAGTAAAATAAAATTACCTTCTATATGAAATGAGTAATCAGTATACAGAAGACATTTATTCTTTCAAACTGAATGTTCTGTTATAATCCTAAAAATGGCTCTGATGTTCATTAGCTTGTTTATGTGAACATCTGATTAATTGCTTTGATCACATCAACCTTCCTACTATGGCTTTGATATTTACTAATGAGTTGGGTTTTTTTAATTTCATAAGTGTCTGGGGAAGTACTAGAATATGAGACCCTATCAGTAATATTTGGAAAATTTCACTGAAATGAAACCTATGAACTAATCATTCACTGCAATTACATTGATCATACGTCACATTCTTGTGACATGTGTCTGATTCATCTCAGTATGGGCACTGGATACGTATGAGTTGCAGCCCATTGAAACAATGTGTCTTTCACACAAAGATATAACATTTAATTAACTGAAAAATAAGTGCATCTTTTATCAGAATTAACCATAATTGACATAAAACATTGCAAAAAGAAACAAATGGAGGCTTAAATTATGAAGTAATGAGCTAAAACACATTATTATGTAAAAAGAAAAAGGCTTAGAATATAAAGGCAATAAGGATATAGTGTAATAAGTTTTGTCACTGTTCACTTTGGTAGTTTTACTGAAGCTGTTGCCTGCAATATTAACTAGTGATCCTCTATCAGACACACTGCATTAGTTACCTTTTCAACCCCTCAAAAATACTTGTAGTAAACACATTAAAATATCAGAAACAAATCTCGCACAAACTGAAATGTTTATTTTACTGTCATCACTGTAATTCAGTCATTAGGTACTGACTCCTCCTTTCTTTTTAGACACCTTAGTTTAATTGAGAAAGGTTTCAGATCCATATAGGCAACAGCCTTGAACTGTGAATGAAAACTACTTTTGTATCTACTGGCATTGTATTGCTGAATATTATGATTCTGTTATATTAGAGATCAGCAGTTAACAGCTTATACAGAGGCTTGAGTATAAGCTTCTGGTTTACCCTCAAAAACCTGTAGATGCTTTCCTACTTTCTCTTCTCCTCCCCTGTCCCCCCCTTTTTTGCCTTCGCTTTTTAGTTTGTGTTTTCTCAAAGTTACTGGTAAAAGACACTAAATTCTAACAGCAGAAGAGGAATTTCATGCCTGGACTGCTCTAGGGCCAGTGTAGATGCATTAATTACACTAATTGTAAGTTGACAATCCTAGTCCTTAGCCGTCTGGGGCCTTATCCAAGGCTCACTGACGTCAATGGGAATGTTTCCACTGCCTCCATTTTGGCTCAGGTCCTAAATTTCTGTGGCAAAATATAATGCTGTGAACTAAGCTGTCACAAAAAAAAATGTACTGCAACTCTTCGAATCTCAAAATAGCAGAGTGTATACAGAATTCACAGTAAGAATTGTATTGCTGCTGTTCTGAGATGCTTAAGCAGAGAGAATACTGCTGCTTTTACCTCCAAATTACTGGTTTTCTTCTATAGAATAAAATAACCTATCTCAGTCACGTATGTTCTGTATAGGGAGAACACATTCACTTTAAAACTGTTCCATGATGCAATTCTAATGAGATTAAGAACATTGAAAGGGTGATGAAATAACTCTTGTGCTTCTCAAAGTAAATTCACTAGAAGAATTAACACAAATACTTCTCTGCTCAGTTGCCATAGAGCCATTTCACAGAAGTGAAGTGCAATTTTTCCCTCACTGTTTCTGAGTAAAATGATTCATGCAGTCAGAGAATTTAAGGATAACATGGATTATTAGGAGTGTAGCTTCCTGATTACTATGCCATTCTATATAGAAATTCCTACTTATTGCCTTTTTGTTCACTGGAACTTTTTAATGACTCATCTGGATCTGTGCCTTTAACGAGGCTCCTTGCGTTGATACTTGCAATCTAACATGGCTTGCCTGTTGCATCAGCAACTGTTAATTAACAGTAATTGTTCTGTATTAAAAGATATAACAGGAATACACTGGAAAGGTCATAAAAGATAATTACACCTCAGATAATATATATAATGATAGCTTGTTAATGTTTTAACATGAAGCTTACAAAAATGTAACCTGTTCAGCTCACCTTGTGACTACACTTGTATATTGTACATATCTGGCTTTCAGGAAAGACAGAACAGATATTCATGTGGAAATGAAGCATCTCGGGATGAAAAAATTTTAGGTGAGACATTTTTGTCTGAAATTATGATAGCTTTGAAAGACATTTACTATAATTGGATCTGCCAATAAGTACAGGGTTTGTCATATTTCTTTCCTCATTGGAATTGCAGCCTTTTAGAGTCAGTGAGTAAAACATGATACTTACCATAGTTAAGAAACTTGCTGTCCTCTGGGCTGGTAAAGAAGGATGTAAAGAACTTCAAGAATTGTTTTATCCGCAGGAATGTTACTTAAAATAATTTTGCAAACTGGGGAGGATAGCACCAAAACTGGGCAATGTTACACAATGGATTTGGGGGGAAAAAACCAAGGTTGTGCCCTCAAATTTCTGCATGATTTGGGAATCTGGCATAAGGTTCACATTTTTTACAAATAGAGACAAATGGAGTTCAAGAGCTAAACACTGAACATGATGACTTGGCATCATATTACGCACAAGCTGTGACTCATGAGGTACTATATGAGGCATTTTTAATTACAGTTAATTATTCTCCACTCACAGTGTAAGAAACTTTATGGTTTCAGAACATGATTCACTCGCTTTCTCAACAAAGGTAAACCAAAAATGCAAGGTTTCATAAAAAGATCAATAATAGGAAATAAGGAGACACAGTTCCCCTGAGAAAAAAAAGAACTCCTCAGATACTTCCTGTGAATATTTCTTCTTTTTCTTCTTTTTTTTTCCATTTTAGGGAGTGGGGTTTTTGCAAGGCTGTTCATTCACAGGCTGTGTGAGCTATATATAGTGATTTTACTGCTACAATAACACCTCAGCAAGCACTTTTTTCTTTGCACATCTAAGCCCGTCTGGCCGATTTTAGACTACAAATAAGTCTGCTGCAGCTGTTGAACATGACCAGTTTGTCTCCCACGCACCCTCAGCTCAAAAGTGCAAACTCTTCTCTTTCTGCAGAATTTCCCTGAGACAGCAGGCATCCGTACATTTGTAGGGATACAATGTCTCAGAGAGGGATGACATGAGTAGAAAAGAGTTATGGATATGCAATTTTGTTTCCATGAAATACCTCAAAATAGTAACTCACGTATCTAGTTGCAAATGGGAAAAATGTAAATGCAGGTTTATGGCTTTCAGACATGGTCCAGGAACACTTAAGCATCTGTGGTTTTAGACTAGATCCACAGAAGTCTGTTTTCAGAAATAATATCTGTCAGTGTGTTGTCATTCTGTCAGTAAGAGATTGTAAGGTTCCAATCTGGTGAAATAAAAAAAGCAAAAAACCAAATCTGATAGAGAAGTGATTCTTTACATAAGGATGTTGATCCTTTTTTAAAACAAACAAACAAATACTCCTCAGAAAACAACTGAAAAAAAAAGAGTAATAGTTTACAGAGCAGGAATTTTTTTGGGTCAGTTAAATCAGAAGACTATATGATGATCTCTTTTGTTTGGGTTTTTTTTCCACTTGTTATCCATTTATGTGAGAAAACTAAGCTCTAAAACTAAGCTCTAAAACTAAGTCTTTTCAAATTGAAATGGAAAAGTTCTTTTTAAATGGTGGCTTAGGGTTACTGAAAACTCATAGGCGTTAAGGATGCCCTTTTCCCCTGGGAGAAGATAAATTCATGCTGAATTCACTCTGTTTCTAACTAGCACAAGTGTATTGGCTTCTGTTTTTCTAATCCTGGTTTAGGTGGCTGTATTCAAGATTATGGTCATATGCTTAACAAATAGAACTGCAGGTAAATCTAAAGCTTTAATTTGACAAGTAAACACTAAAAAGTCAAAGCACAGATATTACAATTATCGGTTCTGTAGATGTGGGGTAATGGTCTACAAATCTATAGACAATCAAATATAGCAAGCCTCAAATTTTAGGGTAAAATATGCACCATCGAAGATACACTGTATTGATTTGCATTTGCAGGCTCTGTAAGTCAAACGACAGGAAAATCACTGCTAATTGTTTAAGGGCTTTTTGTTTTCAAGCTAGCTGCTAGCATACAAAATCAACTCTTGATTGCTCCTCTTGATGTTCCACTCGTACTTAATCTTTCAATGAACAGCAGTATATATGCAAAGTAATGTGGGGAAAGCACTTCAGTGATTTTTCCTGTGTTCTGAAATGTGAAATTAAAAAAGAATTACAGAAAACATTTGCCTGTTTTGTAGGATGACACAGTGATTTTAAAATCACAAGTCTTCTGAAGAAGGTAGCAATATTGTATATGTCAGTGTTGCTTTTATTCCCAAAGAGCTAAATATAAGAATATTACTTTCACTGTAATGGTTTTTTGTCTTTATATGAATTCAATTTATAAACAGTAATATAAATATTTGCTGAACATTCTTTAAGGGTAAGATTAGAAGAACCTTGAACATTTTTTTGTATGATGTAGGTTAAACTGATAGAATAAAACTCAGGTGGCTTCATTTTATAATGTGAGATTCTGAACTGGAGGCTCTATAACTGTCTAAGAGTCTGACTGAATATCAGAATCAATGCATTGGAGAGGGTCTTTTGCATTTGCATTCAAAAACAATAGCACAGACAGAATGGCAGTTTGGATATGTGATTAGAATGTCATTTTGATGTAATTTTGAGCATTCCACACAAGATCCCTCTGTGGTTTTTAAACAAATTTCATTTTAAACAAATTTCTTCTGTCTCCTGAGATTTCTTTTAGAATATATTCTGAAGTCTTGTTTCACAATTGAGTTATTGGTCAAGGTGTGAAAGGATGGTGTTTTAAGGAACCTCTTTTACCTAATTGAAAACTGTTAGGAAAGCTCCGGTTTCTGCAAAACAGAGTAATTCTCATGTAGGAACATTTTCCTAGTGAAATCTGAGATTCATCAGGGGATAGGAGATTAATGTGAGCTGAAGATAACTAGATAGATTTTAGAGAGGACTTCAAGAGTTAGTATGAGAAGGAAAAAAAAAATACTGCATTTTTATAAGCAGGAGGTAAACCTGATCCAAAAATAAGTTTAAAATACTCTTCTGGTGCAAATCAAATGGTTCTCATATTAAATGCTGGAGGATAGACCATGACGGAAGTGAAAGGCTCAGTATGTCTTGAGTCATCCAGGCTCCTGTCAAGAGCTTGAAGTGATGAAATGTGGCAACAGCTGAACTCCAGCGCAGGAGCTTGTTTGTCACTGTCCATGGTGCTGTTGGACAGCGCCTGAACTTGTTGTCAACCGGGAGGATGGTAATCATCGCTGTTAAGAACAGTCATTCTTATTTTCATTAATATATTATGACTACAATCTTCAAATAAATAATATATTCCCATCACAATGTGTCATTCCTTTCCTTTTAAATCTTTTCATGTCAAGCATACTGCTAGACACAGCACTGTTGCTGTATATTCAAAACTGATTCTTTATGAAAATGTCTTAAGTTTTCAACTCTTTTAAGGGTAACTATTAAACCCAAATTTATGAATCTAATTAAATGTCTTTATTGACATTTAATGTCTGTAATTTCCTTTAGAAAACATATTTTATTTCTCCTGATCAAGGAGAAGGTGAGAAGAGGTGGAACCATGGGTGTTTGGAAGGGAGTTAAGTAAATGGAGACTGAAAAGAGGGAGGTACACACAGAAGAAAGCATAAAGATGAGGGAAAAAGAAGATAGAAATTAAAATCAAGAGATGGCAACAGAGTAATGAAACACTAGGAAAATAAAGAAAACAAGAAAAGTGCACTCCTCTGCCTAAGAACCAGATTCTGCTAGTTCTATTTTTTTTCAGTAGCACCTGTGTCAATATCTCTTCCCCTCTATCACCTCTGAGCACTACCTCTCTGCACCATGTTTTACTTGATACTTCTTTAATTTTTAATCATCCTTTTGAATTTTCTTCCTAGTCCTTTCTATCATCTCTTTCCCTAAGACAGGTTACCTCTTCATCAGAACTTCTTGCCACATGGCAAATGTGAAGACATATGTAGAAACTAGACTTCCACTGAGTTTGGGCATGTTGGTGGTATACACCAGTCACCATGCTCACACTGATGAAACAGATGAGAGATCGTGTTCAGAAAACCCCAGAGTGAAATGGCTATGTTGTCCAGGTATATAGTACTCTTGGGAATGATTTCTTGATGCCCAGTTGTTTTGTTTCCAAGAGGGCAATTGCAGTAAGTTCCTTCTGAATGTCTGAATTCCTTCTAACACTGTGAGAAAGAGATCAAAACCTTTAGGTCGGGGACTTTCCCAAATGCAATCAGATAATGAGACTTCAGTACAAGCTTGTGCTGATTTGTCCAGCCTACAACAAGTTCACTTGTTCATGACTGTTGGAGATTACTCATCTGTACATTTTAATTTCTAAAATCTATCATTTCACATTGAATTCTTGAAATATATCTTACTGATTTGATGGCTGAAAGCCAGTTTTACACCCTTTGTGATCCTCACTGTCTTTTATCAATGAGCATTATCCGTGCTCATTTCTTATTTCTTTTTCCCACTAGCCTAATTTTATGGTTTATGTCTTTTAGATGCAAATCTTGTTGGCATTATGTTCTCTTTTAGGTTTTTAGAAGCAAGCGATTCAGAATGTGAAACATTTAGAGGCTTAAGGTTAGGTACATGACACATTTGTAAGATCTACTTTTCCTTTGAAACAGCTCAATTTTTATTAGATTTCATGAAGCACTTGAAGCCATTTGAGCCCTACATAACACAGCTGGATAGTACCTAGAAAATCAGAAGATAAATGGAACTGCTTCCAAAAATTTCAAAATACATTCTGATATAAAATTGATCTCTCTAAAATTAAATTATTAAAATCTTGTAACCCTTCAAATGTGTACAAGGACATGTAGAACAATAGCCTGTTTGAAAACAGTGTATTATTGAAAAATATATTTCCACCATTCCTTACTGGAAACCCTGAGTTAAAGTCATCCCTGAAAATCACAACAGTAATAAATTTAGGGTTCTTTTTTAATATTTTTTTGTATTGCTGATTTGAATACTTGTAAAATGCAAGGAAATTTATAGTTGGTATTTTGTGACAGCAGAATATTTCAGAATTTGTGGACACTTTATGCTCCATTGGACTGTATTGCATTGTACACTGTGTAATTGTAACATGAATCAAGTCGTGAAGTGTGGCAGTAATAAGAATTTGTTACTGTATTGTCCATTTTGTATTGCAGTGTTGAGTCTCAGAGGTTCTCATTATAGAAACAAGAGCTCTCTTTTGCCTGCCATTTAGTCTTCCAAAACTCTTAATTTTTAAAAAAGCTGCTAAACAATAGACAGGTTTTTTTGAGGTTAGGTAGCCCAGATGGTAGCCAGTTCTGAGTTATGGCAATTTTCCTAAGTATCAAGGTCAAGGCTTGAAGCACAAAAAGAAAGCTGTTTTTGAAGCATTTTTCAGTCTTGTGAGACGTTCAAAAGACAGACACACCTGACGCATTTGACAGCATCAGGGGAAGTAGAAAATGTGTTGAAAAAATGTGTCTGAGAAAGAAAAGAGGCGTTGTTGAGTTTACCTCCATTCTTCACAAGAAAACATAATTTGGGGGCATTTTGTATAAATGCTAAAGGAATGCCAGATTTTGCCTTACCACTTTCTTCTCAGAGCAGTTACTTATCTACAAAGACACAAAGTTTGCTGCAACTCAGCAAAATGGCTATATTATTAAGGACCAAGTTCTCACATCTTTTCCTTTCCCACAGTTATTTGTTGATTTAGGAGAAATAACTACATTTGTTTCACTGTCCAGAATTCAACTCACACAGAGGTTATCTGTCACTCACTTACCAAGTGTTTCCAGAGGAGGACATAACTATGTTTCGATTCTGTCTCTGACAATGAGAGGGATGTATTAGGAGGTGACAAGCAAAACTCTAAAGAACATCACAAATGGTAAAAGAATAAATATAAATGCTATTTGCATCTGGGCAAAGTGAGGTTGAAATCATCAGATTCCTAGTTGTCTTGCCTGATGAAGCTCTCCTTGCCAACACATCTAAAGGCGCTTGCGGACTAGCCAGGCAGTACAGAGAGGAATATCACAGGAAAAGTGAATTTGACCAGTCCATATCTGGGTACTATCGGATAAGATAAGAAAAGAAGAAAAATGTGGAATGAAAAAGGAGAGGGAAAATTGATGACAAAAATAAAAATAGACTAGAAATTTGGGTGGGCTGTAATTTATGGCTATTCTAAAGGAACATTAGTTTTAATAATAACTGTCAGAAGCCTTCTGTGTACCTACGCAGTTCAAATCTGAAATTATAAGTGAAGCTGAAGAAAAACTGAATGTGGCTTGAGTGCATGTTTCAAGAGGAGTGTTTTCTCCAGTTGTCATTGCACTTAAGGTGCTACCAGTTTGCCCCACCTTAGCTCTAGCTCCTTCACATGAAATACCTGGATTTTTTTTTTTTCCTCAGACACTTGACGGCTCTTCTGTGAGGCAGAAAAAGAAAGAAGAAAATACATTTTCAAGTGAAACCTCTTCACACTGAAGGCACCGGTAGTTTTACATTTAATTCAGTGAAGCCAGATGTGAATTCATCCTTTTTCTTAGTTGGTGCAAAGAGAAGCAAAACTAGGGTTTTGTGCATGAAAAGAACAATTCACTGGTGCATGTAATTTATGTGAAGAATTCCAGGTGCTTTTGTGATGACTAGGAGATTGAACATAAAAGGACTTTACATTAAAGTTTGATAGTGTCATTACTCCCATATTCCTTTCCATGGGAATTGGTAGTTGCTGACCATCAAAAACTGTTGTGACTTTACGTGATCTGATTGTATAACTGAAGACTTTTTGTTTTCTTTCCAGTGTATTATCCCGTTTTATCCAGAGTGAAGTTGTGCTCTGCAGTCCTTTAACATTGCCTCCCATAACAGCACATGGGCAGATACATCATTTCCGTCAGTCCTCCCTTGCATCTCAATCATAATTTAACATAATTAAGAAAGTTCTGCTTTAAATGTGAATTGCTCCATGTTCAGGATTAAAGGGTCATAAAATTTTATTATTCCTCAAATATCAAGTTTTAGAGCAGGATTATGAAGATGCTTTCTGCAAAGTGCCTCTTTAATTGAATGATCAATAACTTTTATGATTTATTGATTTATTTTTGCACGTGTGTGTTGATTTTAGCTTTTCTGGGAAGCAATGAGATTTCCATATATGTTTTAAGGTGCAAGAGACATTTGAATTCTAGAGAGAAAGTATGCTTAACCATTTATTTTATTTACCATATTCATACTACAGGCCCAAATGTCTGTGTTTGATAAGAAAAATGTATTCCTGCTTGGCAATAAAACACAATATATTAATTTGGATAGTTCATGGCATTTTTTTTAACCTTAAAAAAATGCAGTCTTTTTTCTAGCTGAGCAGATGGCCTGTGCATGTAGTATGAAACAAACAAGACAAATGTATTTTGTCTTGTTTAGCTTAATCATTGTTTCTTCTGTGGAGATTGTTTGATTCATACTCAAAACCAAAGGTGACCTAACCATCCTTCATGTATTTTCTTCATTACACAATAAAATCATTAGATCTTCAGTTTCTAGTAAAGCAAAATTTTGCAAACATAAATAGATATAAGTGAACAACTAAAGACCTATAAATTTGTTTCAGTCAGGAGCTAATTTCAGCCTTCTGCTACCAAAGTAACAATGTAGGGAGGAGAAAAGTACTTACGAAATAATAATAATGTATTTATATATAAATAATATGCTTTTATTATCTCCCGTTCCTTTGTTAGGAAGCACGGTCATCAGAATGTTATCAAACTGATGATGCTTCATTAACAAAATGGAATTGCAGGAAAAGCTTTAAGCACTATCTCTGCCTTATCTTCCCACTGGGTAAGGGCTCAGAAGTTGGCTAATTTCCAAGAGACACTTAAGCAAAGTGTACATGAGTAAGCAATTACTGAGCAAGTAACTTCTGAACTGTGCTACTTTGTGTGGCAGAAGTGCCCTTGTTACAGCAGGAGACAGAAAATGTCTTAACGCAGAACTTCTCTGAAAAATCTGTCTGTGGCATCATATTCATGGCAAACATTACAATGCACGGGTAAATGATCAGCCTAATTACATTTCTTATATCCATCATAGAAGTCTCATTATTTCCTTCTGTTCCCCCATCTGTCTCTGTCCATCTGTTTTCTCTTATGGTTGGTCTGTAAGGTCTTTGGGGCAAGGGTTGTTTTTTGTATCTATATACAGTATCTAAGGTGATCCTGCTTTACAACTAGGAATTAGAAGCAAACTGATAAAATAAATATTTCGTAACCAAACTTGCATATGTAAGAAACTGAGTTATCAGTAAATTATAAACACTTGAAGACCTGAAAACGTCAGATTTGAAGGAAATTAAGGGATCCTCTTTAGCATATAGACAACCTCTGGTTCTGTTTAACCTGTGTCTCAATAACCTATGTATTTTTCCCTATGTCAGAAGTGCACAGCTCAGCACATAATTGTTCTCTCTGTAAGTCTATCAGGGTCAAGATTGTCACAGAGCTGTAGGATTATTGTCATTAATGCATTGCTTCTGAAAACATGGAATGCAAATGCTTCTTTGGTATTTCTGCATAGTCTCCTGGCCTTGTCTGTTTGCAGCGTGCAGGGTAGGATATATTTGCAATGACACACAGCCCACTTTGGGATTTTTTTCCTGCAGACATGTAGATTCTATCCCTGTCTCGGCAGGTCAGGATTCTGTTTTAAGTCTGGAATATTTTCTCTCTCTTAATTTGAGATTATTGAGGTTTCACTGTGGTACAAAGGTGTTAGAACAGTCCAGGCAACAATCTTCTATTTTCCCCTAGAACATTCTTATTTAAAGAAATAGTAATGTGGAATCCTTAGAGCAGTGCAGATATTATAAATAAAATACCTGTGGAATAAAATTGTGAAAAATGATAAAAATGCCAAGTTGCAACTGTGTTGCTGAAGACAACAGAATGCAAGGGTATTTTTTATATATATTTTTTTTTTCATAATTTAATTATTGATGTAATACATGTAAACTGGGTATTTAGGATTAAACTATGCTCTCTTCTAGCTCATCCTTTGTTGATTTTTTGTGTGCATGTGATTCCATAAGGTCAAAAAATTTATCTAGGTGACACATAAAATTCTTAATTTTGGGATTTGCATCATCTGTGCCACCTGCCTCTGTATATATGCTTATTTATAAGTACTATAGCAACACACCTCAATTGTCTCATTTTAGAGAAAATGTGTGTGAAACTCACATTTCCCCTTACATGAGTTTCACACACATTTTCTTTAAAATTTCAATAATATAAAAGGTGCCAGAGGAAAAGTTTAGGGGTTCATAATGGAAGAAAGAGCAATTGGGGTTGTGAGTTTATGACACAGGCAAACTAGTAGATATCTTTAAAGCCTGACTAATAGAAAACCAGATTGTGGGACAGTAAATGAGAAACCTTAGGTCCACAGCAAAGTAATTGGTGCAAGGTATTTATAAGAAGCCAAATTATAACAAGCTCACTTTTGCTTTATGTTGGGCATCTCTATAGGAACTCTTTCCATGTCTTCTTCAATAATCAAAATAAGAGGGCATGTCCAAGCCCCTGCTCTCTAATGCTATTGACATTTAATGACTACTAATGGTAATCCTCTGGTTGTAGCAATTGCAAGTATTTTTATAACTTTTTCATTTTTCTGAGAACAGTATCTGTAATTTCTTTATTACATAGCAATTTCATGAAAACACCATGTCAAAATGTGCTCTGTTGAATCTCTGGAAAGATCCAATATATATTTCTAATCCTAAATGTATGAGTTGTTTCTATCAGAAGCACAGGAAAGGTTTGTTTCAAGTGCTCTCTCAGGTGGAGTGATGCCTTCCATGATGTACATTGGAGTCCTGATCCCCTGGTATTGCAATACACAGGGCATGCCCTCTTGTATTTTCCTTTCCACTCTGGTTTTCCTCCCAGTGAAAAGCAGCATGCACCTCGCAGTACTTCACACCCACCTTTGCTTCAATAAGCAGTCAAGACAAAGCAACAATTCAGACAGCAGGGTTTCAGCTCATGGGGATTCCTTGACACTTAGTACATGGTGAGATGTTCTGCCTTTCCCACTTCTGCCTAGGAAGCCTTTGAGTGCCTTAAGTTATATAAAACTAAAAAACTGCTCTAAACAAGGAAGGACTCTAGCCAGACATTGTTTTAAACATGCAACATAAAATATTTCCAGGCAGTGCACAGAAAAGACAGCTGTAGCTCCTAAAGGGGACAAAAGATATTTTGTTAGCATCCTTTAAAGGATGCAAGGAGCAACAACATAGTATAGTCAGGGAAAAAAAAAATCTACACTTTGTCAGGAAAAAAAAGAATGATTTATAGGAAATTTTAATCTGAGGGTATTTAGGGTCGTAGAAGAGGATTTTAGCCATTCCCAGTTTGGTATATATGAACAAGGTAAATAAGTGAAAATAGGGATACAACAAAAGGCCACTTTTGCTGAATGTGTGGAAGGGTGAGATCGTTGTATTGAAGAGAACCTAGTTAGTAATATAAAACAGGGGAAGTAGATTGACAACTTTTGATACATAAATTTCACCACTGTCCCCAAACTCTTATCAGAAAATATGTATTTTTTATATTTAAAACAAGAAAGTGACCCAATAACCGGAGGTATTTCTTTTTCTTTTAATTCTGGCCACACTGTTTCAGGTGGGTCTTTATAGTGCATATGGTATTCTATTTCCTTGTATAATCCACGTGCTTTTCCATAAGTATGTAGGAAGTAAATTGTAACAGATAGATATTGTGAAGAAAGAAACAAAACAAAAGTGAACAAACAAAAAAGCCTAAACCAAAAACCCCCGAACCAAACAGTAGAATAGCTGAGTTTTAATATAATTAGAAAAAAATGATATTTTATTCCATTTATATTTTATTCCATTTTCCCCTTTATATTCCATGTAAATACAAGACATCGACTGGTGGGCTGTACTTTCCAGAAAGAAATATACAGCTATATTTAGGCATATCTATTTTTTACTTGGATGCTTGTAAAGAAAACCCTCAAACATCATTTTAATCCTTCTTTAAGAAAGAGAGGCAGAACTAATAACTATAATTTCCTACAGTATTTTTATATTTTTTACTTATTTTAATTTTAGAATAGAAAATTGTTCCTCCCCTTCTCATATAGGTGAATTTTCAGCTTATAAATAATTATATGTAAGTGATTAAGGATAAGATAAGCAACTGAAAATTTTCTTTCTGTGTCTCGCTCTCTGGAACTCTGTGATTGGTGTAACAGTGCATGCTATCCTTGTTAATCATGACAGATGCTAACTGGAGTGACTCAAAAGGAATCAAACCTGCAATAATTAATGCAAGGTGCTGAAGACATAAACTAATTGTGAATAATTCATTTCACTTCAGTTCATGATTTGTTGATGAATAATCATGAACCTATCTGGAATTAATTAGCTAATAAATGTTTATGAATAACTATTGCCTTTGTGTGTTTCATGATTTCATGTCTGTTTAGACTACTTCAGAGGAAGAGAAAAGACATGAACATATAAAGAGGAAAGCTGAAGAATGACGGATCACAAAGATTTGTGATTACTTCCAGAATGTAATTTCAGAAGTGACAAAAGGTTAGCAGTGTATCAGTTCATTTCTCCGAGGTGATTATGTGAAAAGAAATGTAAAAATAGGCCACAGTAAAGCAATTTGCAGCTACGGAAAAACCCAGCTTAATGCTCTGATTGCTAATGCCTTTGTAGCTTTACAAATTTTAATTGGATAATCTGTCATCAAAACTTTATCGTATGTATGGCAACAACTGAAAAATTAAAGGTAAATGTTTCAAGGATGTGAATTTGAATTTCTAGAAGACAAACTACTTTTGATGTAGGGTATGTCTATGTTTCATTTCATTGCTTAGTGCATTGTCATTCACTATCAGGGAAATAATATTTTTTGTTTGAAGTTATACTAAAAAATTCACATCTTTTCATGTCATATAAATAATTTTAAATGTATTTTTAAAAATTCCTGCAGTTTTTTCCATTGTGTAAATGTTTTCTTTAGTTACATAGAAATATGTAAAACCTTTTAAAGGCAGTTAAGGGCATAAAATCTGTTTACATTTCATAGGTTATCTGGCTGCACATCTTCTAAGAAAATGGAAACAAAGTTTAATCCTCCAACAATTGAAAGAATCATTTTGTGGTCTCACAAAGTGTTCGTTCAGGAGTTGAAACATTAAATCACTCTGATGAAAGCTTAAATTAACTTTTAAAAAAGTATTTTTCACACAAACCCATGAGAAATTAAGTTTGATACCTCAGGATCTTCAAAAAGCTGTATATTGTATTCCTAAGCCATGAAACTCTTTCTTTCGAAAGGATAGGACAGCAGGATTAATGGACAGCTTAATGGTCTCCTGCTGCGATGAAGAGTCCGGGAAGTAGCTGCTGTAAAAGGAGATGTTCTGGTACCAGCTGAGGAGCATTTGTGGAGGAGTCATGGAAGGTATTTTTGTGGGGCGGGCAGTTGACTTAGGATGGTCATAGGGAAGAGGAAGGAGTGGTTGCTAACATCTAATTCAGATTTTGGTCTTCATTTCAGAGAGAGGAGGTGTCTGGACTGATTCAGATTACTTCTGAAGGCAAGCAGTGGCAAGGATGCCAGGACTTAAGGCATCCTAGAGTACCGTGTAACCTAGAGTTATTTGTAATTCCCTGCCTCTCTGGGCAGAAGAGTTATTCAAAGCAGTATGCCAGTGGTGGCCGAGGGCCCTCTGTGGCTCCTTCAGATACTGATATTCCCAGATGTTCCTCAAACCAGGGTACAGAGTCTCCTGGTGATGGAATTATGGACTTACACCTATCTGATGCTTCTGGATGTGACCAGCAGCTGCAGATCTCAAGAAGATATACAGTGCATCTTTTGCAAAGATCAGGTACTGTTGCTGTAGCTTAACATGATAAATAAAAAGATCCGCTGACATGAACTGAGCAGTGCAGAAGAGCTGTGGGTACTGACTGTCCTTTTCTGCCTGCGTACCGGAGTTGGAAGAGCTTGTTCACAGGTTACTACTGTCTAAATTGGCAAATTTCAGTTGTTTTTTTTTTTTTCTTTTTTGGGGGGGTCAAGTGGTGATTTCTTGTCTTTTAAAACATAGAAAAAAAGGAAAAGGAAAAAAACTATAAGCCACTTGACTGACGCTTTAGTCTATAAAAATCTATAATGTCGCATTAAAAATAGTTGAAATTAAATTCCTACTTATATTGCTGATGCCATGATGATTTTTTACTTTTCTTTTATACCCCTTTTATACATTCTTTTATATAGCTTTATATATTCCTTGTGCCTTTAGCTTGCATAGTTATAATTCTTTAAGTTCAGTAACTCCCCTTAGACCTAGTATTTCGTTAAGTTTAGAGACTAAACATTCTAAAAGCCCGAAGAAACCAAGGTCCTCTCCAGAACACATTCTGTAAACAAAGATAGGCCCATCCAGGGGGAGGGTCCCTTGAGTGGGGGGTCTCACCTGAGTCCCTCACTGGGGAATCTTTGATAGATATGCTAATTTTTGCAAGGCCTATAATTGTATACTCATCACATCGTCGGAGGCCATTTTTTCTTCGGTGGGGACATGGGGGTGCATTTCAGGGTGCATTTCATCGCACCTGAGGTTCCTTAAATAAATACCAAGGTAAAACTCTTTTCCCTCTTAACTGTCTGCAGCTCTCTTAATTTTAAGACCAGGAATTATTGCTGTAATAAATACTTCAATATACTTAGTATATCTTGAGTACTTACTTTTCTTTTACTGATGTCTTAAGTTAGTTTCAAAACTGTCTTGAAGACAGTAGAAGTTTAAAGATATCATCATGTATAACCCATAGAACATTACTTTAGGGTTAGGTTTCTTACAGGTAAAATTAATTCTCATTTTATAACTAAAATTCATAGACATAAAGAAAAATTGAGATAAATGTAGAGCTTAGAAAATGAGGACAGTATAATCTGTGGGTGACTATTTCTGTTGAAAGACCATCCAGTCATTTGATATGCTAAATATTACTTCAGGTAATTTAGTTCAGCTCAAGATTAAGAGTCTCTGATCCTGGGACAGAATTTAATGGACTTGAACACGTAAGGTTGTAGTTAGAGGCTTAGCAGTGCTTCAGAATCCTCCTAGACTCTAATTTGCAGTTACCTGTTGTCTGTAAAAACTCTGTCAGGTATAATAAAGTGCACCAAAGTGTTTGCATTGTTTAGCCAAACCCCTGAGTAAAACCCCTTTGAAGAGAGGATGGCTACAGGAGGACTAAAAGAAGGCTTAGGAGGAGAGCTTCAAAGGAGTTTTTCTTTTCCACTGTAACAGTACTTTTGAAGTAATTACATACTAACAGAAAAGTAGGCATATGCTGTGAAAATTGCTTATTGCCCTGTTTGTACCTGCCATTTTTCTGTCCTGGGCACCTTTCTTATACCTTTTCTTTGCTGAACATGCTTGTTTCTCTTATCCAGAGGTTGCAAACTCTGTGTCACAGAATGGTCTCTTTATAGTTGTATGCTGCAAATTTAATATGATTTGAATCATGCTCTAGAGGTCAGTTAAACCCATTTTAGATAAATCTGTCAAAAGTTGTTTTGTTCTCTTCCTAAACCTCAGCTTTCTGGAAGATTGATTTCAATGTAGTTGTTCTTGTGAACGATTTGTCACAGAAGAATTTGCTTTTTTTTTCCTTAATTAGCACCTCCTGGTAAATGGTGCATGTGTAACTGATCAGTCATGAATTTCCACTGTGGCTTGGGGTTTCTTCGTTACCTTTTTTTGTTTGGTTGGTTTTGTTTTGGTTTTTTTGGTTTGTTTTTTTTTTTTTTTCTAATCAGGGAATTTGTGTGAACTGAGACCAAGTGGGTGGAGGTCCCAGGTGAAATGGGGACAGCTGAAACCTTGTTGGTGCGCTCAAGGCCTTGGTACAACGTTCAAATAAATATTCATGATAGCAATTGCAGTAACACTGAAGTGCTGCAAGTATCCCTCCACAGTCACTTCCTGGTCAAGGTTTCCATGTTATCTTTGGTCTGTAGTGTAGGCCATAGCTCATCCACTGGTGAGGGGCTACAGAGTCTGTCAGAGGGGAAATGTACCATCACGTGCTAAGCAATGTCTTTACTGAGATAGTAACAACAGCCTGTTGAGGACACGAATGCTATACATTTGGCTCAATAAGTATAATAAGTATTTTAGCCCAGGTGTCTGTGATG
Organism: Oriolus oriolus; assembly: GCA_013400235.1. Lineage (NCBI taxonomy): Eukaryota > Metazoa > Chordata > Aves > Passeriformes > Corvidae > Oriolus > Oriolus oriolus. Next base: position 145,010 of record VXBT01009498.1, on the reverse strand, counting down.
TTCAGAAGGCACACAGAAAAAAAAAAAAAAAAGGAGAGAAAAAAACCAGGGAAAAATATGATGTAGCTTTGGATTGAAGAAACTTCCAGATAAGGCTTCAACAGAAGTGTTTTTAATGAGATAAGCATAAAAAATGAAGGAATATACTTGCAAGGAGCATATGTGAGGAGCATAGCAAAAAACAGCTCATGGGTGACAAATACAGTTCTCACAAACAGAACAATATTATGTCTGGGTATTTTGCCTATTTAAACTATTTAGGGCTGTCAAAAGGCACAAGTCTGTGTCTCTAGTGCAAAAATAGCACTCTAGTAATTTCCTCCTGACTTGGCACCACCACTCTCATGCCCCCAAGAATCAATAACTCGGTGTCCAGCAGAGAGGGAATATTGCTGAATATTAGCTGTCTGAGGCTTAGACTTGTCTTTATCTCCTTTAGATAAATTAATAGCCTGTCTCATATATCTTCCTGTAACTGCAGAATGCAGTTGGAACTCAAAACAAACTTACTGTGAAGGTGCTGCTGATTGGTACAGGTTACTCACATTTCCAGCTGGAGGGGAAGGATATGGGAAAGACACTACCTTACTCAAATTAAGACCTTATCCCTGTCACCTTGTTTGTCAGCAGCTGAACTTTCTTGTGAAACAGGGAAGTGTATCCTTCTGTTGGTTTAAACTGGTACATATGTCTGCCTGCTTTTTAAAGGGAATTTCATGCTGAGAATACATGCTGAAAATGTTTATAAAATTCAGTGGCTTGCTGGGTGGGGTGAAGATGTTAAATTTAACTTACTTGAAATCTTCAATGCTTTGGCACTCCAAAATATTAGACAACAGAGAGAATGTAACATTAAGTACTGTTAGGACAGTTAATATTTTGTATTGTGTGGCTTCTTTATATATCTGTATAACTTCAACTTAGCAGTAATTCTTGTGAAAGTTATGGATAGTTCCTCAGGGTGACACCTACAGAATGTTTCTAAGCTACCAGTGATCTTCAACACTGTGCAAATCTGTAGTTAGAAATACATAATATTGATTGTAAAACCTATCTACTTTCTCTTCAATGTATCTTGCTCTGAGGAAGTGTCTTTTGTAGTGCTTAGCAGCCCAAGTTGTGACTGTTGGGATGGAAGGCAGATTTTGATGCAAGACCAATGAAATCAATTGAATCCTATTGAAACACACTAGAAGTTGGTACATTTATAATCTAGCAGTTTGAGACTCTGTTAGGGGTCACCAAGATTCTTAACAATACTCTAGAATTCTAAGTGGGTGAATTTAAATTCTTTTTGAATTATATAAAATGCTTTAAAAGCAGTCTTAAACATAGAGGTCACTTTTTTTGGCAGAGATTTCTCAAAGGAGGTAAAAGATTGAATTTATTTTGCTCCTTGTTTTGCAGGATACTTGATCACCTGCTGGTAACTGAAATTACACTTACTTTGTAAAGGCCTAGAAAAATGCTTGATTTTAACTGTGGTCCAGGTTTGGTTCTTGTTTGGTTGGAGTTTATGACTGATGGAGGAGTTCCAATTTTGGCAACTCCTTTTCTCTTAAGTACCCAAGGAAATTGGCTATAAGGAAAATAAGCAGAGTATGATGACAAAGGAAGAGATGATGAACTATAGGGCAAAGCGCTGAGTATTTTCCCCTGTTCAAGGACTGTAAACTATTAAATGTCTTTTTTTTTTTAATGCACCAAATACTAGAAACACTGAAATTTTTTTAAGTTTACCAGTAGAAATGCTGATAACATAAAAGAAGATATTCTCTTGTTTTGCTGGGTATATATGATGGAGAAATGCAAAGAAAAAGTATATTAATAAAGTTTAGCAGGGAGCAGAAATTGTTAAAGACACATAAAAGTGATATTTTACAAAAACAGTGAATTGCCTGCTAGTTTTGTCTAGGGTCTCATTATTAACATCTCACCAACTATGCACAGTCTACAGACATAATTAATGAAAATGAAAATACCATACCACAGAGGCTTCACTGCAGCTATTAAAGAAGTTGCATGGGTCATACTTGCACAAGAAAAAGAGATGTTTGGGTTTTGTTCATTTCAATGAATATTTAAACAAACAGGATGTTTGGGTTTTATGGGGAGTTTTGGTTTTTTGTGTTCTTTTGTGCGGTTTTGGATTTTTGTTCCCCCCCAAGTTCACCTCCATCAGGGAACAGATGATAACAACAAAAGCAGAATCAGTGTTGGACACGTGGTGGGAAAGAGTAATACAAGTGGCAACAAAGCTTGAAAGAAACCTGAACGTTCTTTCAGTATTTTTAAATAGGAATAGCACCTTGGGAATAAGTTGTTTACTAAGGGGATTGATGTTCAGGTATACTACCTTGACCATAGAAATCTTCTTTTCCAGATCATTTTGTCCCCATAAAAAGCTGCAAGTGAATGCAAATAGGCTGCCAATAAGAATTTATGATCCTTTGTCTGGTGAAACTGCTGTAAACATAAATTCCTAAAATGCAAACCTCTGTTATCACCCAGGTAAAAGCAAAATCCTTGTAGCAGAAATTCTAACAATTTTTGTGCCCTTTCCCAGCCATTACTGATATGCTTATTTCTAGAAGGAGTAAATTTGCAAGAGTTTTGATGTTTCTGGTTTTTGCTCTTGAAAAGTAATTGGGTTTTTTTTTTCCTTATGAGTCTATTTTAACGTTAACCTAAAGTAATGTTTGAGTTGGAAAATGGGGTCAACTTGTCACAAGCAAATCTGGTTTCTTAATTTCACTGCCAAAATCTTTCACTAGAAAATTTTCAGTTTGTTTTCTAAAATTATCTTCATGCCACCTCCTCAAACTCCTACTCCCTAACCCTCACTTCTGGAGTGTAATGAAATTAACCACTTTTAAAGAGGAAAGTAGTGGAAAGCACAGCAAAATGGCAACAGTCTTGATGGAAGAAAAATCATATGGTGTGCACAGACAGTGTTTAACTTGATAGAAGATTACACAATAAACCCTTTGCCCTCTAGTTTTAAACTTGCTGTTTTGATGTCAATGTAGTGTCTGCTTTCTGGAAAGCACAAAGCAGAGTTTTTTATTAGTTTGACTTTACTGGGGTTGCTATTAGAGGCTATCATTCTGCAGAATGTAAATTGCATGTGTGGCTGCAGAATAATAAAATTACTTTAATTCATTAGATTACAAATCTCTCAGAAGAAATAGCACTGGTGTTTTCCAGCAACTGCAGTTCAAATAATGCTTCGTTTTTACTGGTCCAATAGTACAACTTTAGCTTGAGGCTTGATTTCTGCTGGGTGCTCTCAGCTGATTGCACAAAATAGGAAAAGTAAGAATTTGTTTTCCTTCAATACACAGGACCAATGAGTCTCCTGAGAGGAAGCATAGTGGGAAGGGAGAATTCTATTTAAGCAGACATTAATGCGGCAAAGAAATACAAAAAATAAATACCACTTATGTCAAATTTGGTTTGCTCAAATACTTGGTTTGCAAAACTGTGTGAAACATTGAAAGTACTTTGAGTGCCAGGTGGTCCATGAAGATGAACCTTAAAATTCTGCTTCAACAGACTGTAGGCAAGCAGAGTAACCACTTTATCAGTTTAAACTGGAAATGTTTATATGCTGTAAAATAGGTCATAATCACAGTTAATAAGAGATGAAGCAGACACTTTTTTTGTATTCCAGAGAAGTTAAAGAGACTCTGTATGTCTAAATATGCACTAAATTACCTAAAAGGAGAAGAGGAGGCTATGTAGTCATCCAAATGTGTTTTATTTTTCTTTTCTCTCTAGCCGAAGTACCAGCAGGAGTTACACCTGAGCTTGCATTAATGGCTTCCTTGACTATGGACTGCATGGTACAACTTGTCACTTGACTGCTATGGATGCTGAAAATTCTTTAGAAAATTACATTAGAAAACAATGAAAAAATCCATAAAAGAGAAGTTTTGTGTTAATTCTTTTAATAAGAAAATGTTGTTATATACAAACATCCTTTCCTCAGGGTGTTTCTGAATGCCAAATAACTGCAGATTTAAAGAGTTATTTAAAAATTTTTGCTATATAAGCTGCTGTAATACAGGGCAAATATCTTACTGTGCTGAAGCAGAATGTTGAAATAATTAACACAGAAAACAGTCTTCGTCATCGTAGAAAGAATGGAGGTTATGAAAGAATTCACCAAGTGAAAACGCTCACTTCTCCTTTATGAATGCAATAGCTCATAGGTTCTGGGTAGTTCATTGTACAGTTGTTACAGAGTTCAAATCAATCAGACAAACTGTAGCTGGGTTAAGTTCAATATATACAAATATATATTGTATATAAATTCAATATAAACAATATATAAAATTTTCCTCCACTGTAAAACTTTGTGGCATCAGGTGAAGATAACAATTTAATCTAATTACTTCCTTGATTATTTTCACAAAATACTGCCATTAGGCTCACCAGAAAAGAGCTCCATTCCTTGATGGTGGGCCTGGAGAATTTATTGGAAGTACCTTTTTATGGACAAGTTAGTGTATCATCTTTAATGTTACTTTGGAAACCCTGTGGGATCACAGAAGACCAGAATAAAATTCTGGTTGTCATGTGGGAAATGAGCATTTTTGTGTCTTCTTATAATGGACAGCAAAGGCATTCTGGATTGCAATATGTGGCGGCAGCTACCTTGGCCTTTGCTCAAACCAAAAGAAAGGCCTGTGACTTTCACCCGTGTGCACACACTATGGTTAATCACAGCTGCTTTGTAATGTCAGAAGATGAGGATAAGCCTTCATGAAAAAGCTCTTACCTTGAATGACAATTTGTATGGCAGAATCTGAGGGGGAGAAAAAACGCCCAATAATGGAATTGGCATGACAAGGCTACATCAGTTCTCTTACATGGATGGTTTATCTGAGGTTTACTGGTCCTGCTTGCCAAGTATGTGAAGGCACAATCCAAAGGAAACATGGTTTGATTTCAGGAGTGTGTGTCATTTGAGATGCCTTCCAAGCACTGTAAGCATGACCATTTGTCATCTTGTGTTGCTACTGATAGATCTGCACGCTTCTTGTGTTGTGTGCTGAAGTTCGGGGTTTTGATGTAGAAATAGACAACTTTAAAATTCACAGTGATTTGTTCTGTTAGCTAACTGTAGTTGCTATGGAACCTCAAATGAAGAGAAACATTGCTGACACTTCTTGCTCTCCTCAGCTACCTGTTCTTTTGTTTAGTGCAAGTTTGATTCTTTTCATATCCTTTGATGGAGGGAAATAACCATTAAGAAATATTCTCCTTGTGATGTTATCCAGCTTATTATGCAGAATTATTATAGAAAGTTCTAATCTGAAACAGGAAAAAGAACACATAAAATAAACACATAAAAGAACACATAAAGTAAGTAAGATGTTTGGGGTATTTTTTTTTTTCAATGCTAAACCAGGCTAAATATATGTCTCCTTTCATCAGTGATGTAATTGTTAAAAAAATGAAAGCAACTGGAATCCTTTTTTTGTGAAGAAGAAATAGTATTTACTGGGGGAAAATATTACTTGAATGTAGTAATTTATTGCTTCATCTTTGGATTTACTAACGCTTCCACTTACACAGTGTGGAGAATCCTATTATTTGGGCCATGCGGGATACAAAATTTCATAAGCAGCTTCCACCCGCTGTTGTAGGAACTCTGCTTTTTGATTGCTGTGATATTTGTCTTAGCCAACAATGATGGATACTATAACATATCTTAAATGTTATATTAGGCCACAACTTCTTGTGAAGTATAATCTTCAAACAGATCATTTATTCATATGTTCACATAGTCATGTGTTCTTTAAAATTCCCTATAATTGAAAAATAATGGTGGCTCATACACTAAAATAATAAACAATAAAATGGAAAGGATATTTTCCTATGATATATCTGTAGGGAAGTCTTGGCTCCCATAAAAACGAGAGCAGACTCTAAGATTTCTTTTCTTTCTACTCTTTCATGACCTGCCAAAGACTTAGGGTAACTCCTCACTAAAAAGTCTCCGTCATAAAAATTAAATTCTTTCACTTGACTGGAAATCTGTGTCAAGCCCAAACCAAAGTGCAGCCAGAAAAATTCCTTCACTTTTTTGGTCTTTGATGCCTTTTGTTTCTGATGCAACCAAAACAGAATAATTTTAATACAATAAACAACTAAACAACTAATGTTTGGGGTAAAACAACTGATAGATGGGTTTTTTTACTTCCAAGAAAGGAGACAAGGGTTATATTTTTAGTCTTTAGTCATGGGAGAATGGAATTGTGTGGGGTTTTTTTTCTTTTTAAACTGACTTGCTTCTTTGGCAATAAAGCTCACTTTTCTTTTAAAGTGGTTACAAAACTGCTCTTCTAAAGGCTTTCATCTCTTAATTCAATTTCCAAATTTTCTCAATAGGCTCTAAACCACCAACCAAAACAAATTGTAGCTCTTGCTGCAGCCAGTCCACCTTCACTGTCATTTGATTATAAATGTTTCAGTAGTAGTACTGTCTTACTATTTCTCTAATTCTGTTCCCAAAAGGGGAGACTCTAATGACTTTATGCTGCTAGGGACCATTTATTCATCTTGTTAGTATACAGGTAATGGTCTTTTCAGAGAAAGGGAATTTTCTCTGTCCTGAAAACTTAAATTTAAATTAGTCAGTATTTGTTTTTTTTAAAGTGAAGAGTAGGGATCCATGTATTAAAAAAACACTAACACATTTTGATTTATTTTTCCAGTTTATCAACAGTTTGGCTTCTCTGTTCCCTGATGTTAATTGGTTAATGTGTTAACAAGTAATTAACTGCTGAAACATTTTTTGTTGGTTTTGGCTATATATTTTATTCTTCGTTGAAATTGTCTACCAATTTCAAGATCTATCTACCTATTTGTCAGCATGGATGCATCTCCTGAGTAAACAATCATTTCTTTGCAGTTCCCAAACATAAGGTTCTGTTTTCCTCTGGCTTCTTAATTTATTTTACTCCTGGAAGACAATATGTTTTTGCAGTTAATAGAGCATATATGACCCAAAGAGTCTATAGGTTTTTGTGTGCAATTTTCCTCAGTATTTCTTACTGGCTATCTTTAAATCCCACTTGGAAATCACTTATTTACAGGCTAGGTGCCCAAGGTGAAGGTCTAGGGTTCAAGTTTAGAAACCAGTGTAATAACATTAGAAGCTCTTAAATGCTAAAGTGCTGTAATGACATATTTTTAATACGTTTATTGCTTCTCACCTTCATTCCCACAAAGAAAGTAGCTTTTCACTCCCTGAATACCACCGTAATGGGTGTGTTTCAGGTCTTTATGTAGGGTTTTAGGAAGGTGGTAACATGTAAGAAAGTGTGAGTTTATATCAGGAATAAAAGCCTGTGCATTTACCAGTTTTTATGGTAATCTTCAGTGATCTCTGACTGCCTGTGTGACTTTCTCTGACCCTGGTTTCCTTCAGCCACTGGGACACCTATGAACTGCAGTACTAGATGCTTCTGGAGAACTCAGTACAGAGAAAGATATTAATCAAGCGGGCCAGCAGGTTCTCAACTTTCCAGAACTTATTAGATGGTTGAGAAAAGGTGTGCAGAATTTCCTCTGCAAATGCAAAATATTAAGAAACAGTTCAGATAGCTGCATGCTGACTACTTTTTAAAATATATACAAGTAACATCACTTCATTCAAGATAGGACATAGTATAAATTTTTCCTACTGAATATGACTTTTTGTTTTGTTTTTATTAATTATTCTTTTTATTTGTAGGTGTCTAATTGTGTTATAGTCCCATGTGGGGCCATTTTCAGGGCACTAGCAAAATATAAATACTGTTAATTTTTGTTTTGAATCTTTTGTTTGGATCTCTGCACTGCAGTGTTACGGTTTTTTGATTTGGGGCTAAGCCTATCCCAAGAACTACCTGACCTAGCTAAAGCTGTTTTACTGTTTAAAAGAAACTTAAAAATTATTCTGGATTTATTTCATAGCAACCACAGAAGTTTCATTTTTAAAAGAAAAAAAATTGTATTTCTTAAAAATATAGTTTTCAACATTAACTTTAGGTTTAATATTAAATTTACAGGCCAGAAGACCACATTCTGGGAAGTGCTAGATGTTCTGTTTTCATTTATTTCAGAGAGAGATCAATGATGCAAGATAACATAGCGTGGATTAATCTGTCTCTTGAGAACATGAATATTCAGAGTAAGCCTAATGGTAAGGAGAAAATAAAGCATATAGCTCAGTGCTTCTAATATGTTTTTGCACTGAAGCCTCAAATTAAAATGCATGAAAGAAGAGACAACTATTCTTTGGCAAATTCTGTGGGGTTTTTTGTTACTGTATCTTCAGTAATTGTTTTAGCTATTAAATTTTTAAACTTGAGTGACTACTGATGCAATTACTATATTATTAGCCATGACTGACAAACTTCTCTGTTGTACTTTTTAACCAAAATGAGCAAACATGCATATCAAACCACCGCAGTGTAGTCAATTGCACTACTTCAGTCAGGATTCAGTTAAGGAGGGTAATTTTGAGCCCAGAGGTGCAGGTGGGCAGGTGATTATGCATGAGATTGGGGGCATAGAACCTTGAAGACCCAGGACTTGATTTGTTCATCTGGTTCCCTCACTTCTAGATCTCTCTGTAATGTGGAAGAAAGTAGTATATGGAATAATTTGAGAACTAAAATGTATAAATAAACAGGTTCTCCAGAGAGATTGTGGTATCTCTCTCACTGGAGATATTCAAGAACTGTCCGGATGTAATCCTGTGCCATGTGCTCTAGGATGTCCCTCCTTGAGCAAGGAGGTTGGACCAGATGACCAATTGTGGTCCCTTCCAACCTTATCCATTCTGTGATCCATAATCTATTAATTTCAGAAATCCAAAAATGCCAGCCACACAACTATATGGTTACTAATCTGACTTAACACTAAGAATGTTCAGGAAACAAACTTCAAAAGAAAGAAAAACAGATCAAATAAATGTAATTTAGAAACTGATGAGTAGTGCCAAAGCAAGGTATGTCCAATTCATCTTATAGGCTTCCCTGATCATTTGGGCAAAGGAAATGCTGCAGATTTAACAGCAGCCATTCTTAGAGCTGAGCAAGGATTAAGCAGATTGACTAGCCTGGTAGACTGTGAAGAGAAATTAAGAAAAGAGATTGATCATGGAGTAATGGAGAGAGGTTTTCAGATGGCAAAAATAGGTTGCCATGTTCCTGTTACATAAAAACAAAACCAAAACCCCCATCCCCCCCCCCCAAAAAAAAAAAAAAAAAAAAAAAAACCCCCAAAAAAAAAACCCCAAAAAAAAAAAAAAAAAAAAAAAAAAAAAAAAAAAAAAAAAAACAAAAACCCCCAACCCCCCCCCCCAAAAAAAAAAAAAAAAGAAAAAGACCCCGAACACTAAAACCCCAAAACAAAAAAAAAAACAACAACAAAAGAAACAAAACAAGAAAAAAAGGCAAACAAACAAAAAAGAATAACCAATCCAACAAAACAACCTCTGGAAAATTACTTTGGGTCTCCAGGAGGGGAAGCATGCTAAAGCCATCTAATAGAGAACAGCAGTTGTAGAAGGGCAAGTATCTCTTGAAGCTTCCCTTTTAAAACCTCTTTGCCTGAGTTCAAAGATGGAGCTATGTTCTGAAAATGCATCCAAGGAGGCAATACTTGTTGCTTTTTGTGTAGTAACCTTGGATTGTGACATTCAAGAAACAAAGGCTACCCTTCCATGTCTTCTTCACCTCAAGGGTCTCGAACCTAGAGATCCTGTAGCAAAAGACTTACCCTAACCATGAGATGAGATTAGGTGAAGTTTTTTCTTTGCTTCTGTTGAAGCTAAGAGGGAGTCCAGCAATGCGTACAAATTTATTTGGCTTAGTGGTAAAGTAGGCAATTTCCTGTCTAATCCAGTGGTCCTCACTGAAATATTATTTCAGCCCAAGAGTCCCTGTGGTTTGTGATATTTGGTGGGCAGTTTATTGATTGTTTTTTCTTCCTCTCCTTTCCTGATTCTAAAGTAAAAGGCAAAAACATTTTGCACTTCAGCATGACCAGAAATCAGAAGTGCATTAGAAACAAACTCTCTTTGCCCTTTGTGTTCTTAGAGAACAGAGGCTCAGCTTGGACTGAAAAAAAAAAAACAAGGTTGCTGTTATTCATAGCGTGTCAAAGCGTGGATAATGAAAAACTAGGATGTGAAAAATATGGGTTTAAATCTCCAGCTACAGATTAGAATTCAGGACTATTTCTTGTGAAAGTCTTTAGCCTCTAGCCCTGTGCTTTCAAAATATGTAGTAAGACTGTTTGATTTTGTTTTGATGCAGGTTGGGATTTGTTCTCTTACAAATACCAGAAGAAGAAACAGGATATAAGTTTCCGTTATCATAACTTGCCATTATCAAATACTTACCAGCAATGTAAGTATGTCTCAGAGTGACATATGAGTGAGTCATGTTTGATTCATCTGAATGAAAGTTTAGGTGAATAAGGCTGGTTCTCCACTGACATTGGCCAGTCATGATGTAAAAGGAAATTCCATGTCCAAACCTCCTTTATGATTTTCTCTTCCTAACATGACATCAGGATTACTTGTTTTCTTTTTTGTTTTTTTTTTTGTGTATTGCACAAATTGGGGTAAAAATAACAGCAAGAGAAGGCATATGCACGTGGAAGACTAAAGTGGAGCTTCCCATGCCAAGCAATAGCCAAACACGACTGCTGAGTTATAGCTCAGCCAGTATATATGTGATATCTTTAAGCAGAATTCTCTGAGTCTTTAAGCAGAATTCTCTGTCCCTTCCTTTGATCTTTCTTGTGGATGGAAGCTAATGGTATCATTCTCACCTTTAACCCCTCTTCTGAATGCAAATAGAGGTTATCAGGCGTGTTAAGCAGGTGTTGCTTATAGATTATGGAAAGCTTTTGTATTTTACATCCTGCTTGGCAGTTGTTTGAGAATATGTGTCTCTGAGCTGCAGATCATATTTCCTTTGGCACTCAGCCTTGGGTTGTGCTCATCCTGAGCTGAACTTTGCTTGAAACTAAGAAGGGGGCACCTCCCCAAATGACCACCAGAGACCCCCAAAGGTGCAGTGACAAGTATTACATAAGGTTGCAGAAGCTTAACAATTGTGCAATAGGTAGGTGGTAACTGTATTAGATAGGCAGGTTTATGTAGATTTCAGTGTATAGATTCACTTCCTTTTTATACCTTGGCGTGATTGATTTGTGGAAAACTTCCACCTTGCACCCTGTGCCGAATAAAAAATGTCTCCTTTCTAAAACTGACTCTTTGTGTTTAGAGAGTTCCAAAATTTGGCAATTTATGACATATTGTGAGGGTCAGTATCTGCACCTGTTGAAATCTTTTTGGACAAAAATATACTCAACTTCTGAATTTCTAAGTTCTTATTTCAAATGACAGATACTTTAGGGATTTGCTAATAATTTTTTGCATGTATGTATAGACATATATATAAAATGTTCTATTTCCCTATGTTTTTTTCCTTTTCTGTCCCCATTTCCATTTTTTCCTTTTCCTTCATTGCTGTAGTTTGTTTAGCTTTCTCCTTTTGCTTCCTTATTTATATTCCTCTTCCTCCTATTACCTGAACCAGTATGAATTTACAGATCTATTCAGTGTAAGTAATACTAATTACATACTGTTGTAGTCATAATATAGTCAGAGATTTCTTTTGTATTTCAGCACTGAGTGTAAGTCATTTCTATCAGTTACATAATATCCTAAACAGAAACCTATTAATTAAAAAATTCTGAAGAACCCTGTACCATATTGATATTTGCACTTGTACAGCAATATGTTCAGACATCTGCACAGGCAAACGCTTCATAAACTCTAAAGTACTAAAAAAATATATATATTAAAGTGACTCACACCTAGTCAGATAAATAAGGAGCCAACCACAAAACCATGAGGAAAACAGGACGTGCACAGAAATAGAATTTCAGGGTGAAACTTGGAGTATGCATTTGAATCACTTACATGGCTAATGAGATTAAAATTTAATCCATATTCTTTCTGGAAATGGAATGCATTGGTGTATACATGATCACAAACTCAATTAAAAAAGATCTTTTGAATAGAGCACCAAACAGATATTGGTGTTAGAGGATTGAGAATTAGCCTAAATGAAATAACATTGACATATTTTCTAGTTCACTTTTAAATTCCTTTTGATACAACACTTTAAAGAGTTTAGAATCTGACCAAACTGTAGTAAAGATTTATTGAAAGTGTTGGGATGCATTAGGTTGAGGCAACAGTGTGTTTACCAGTCCAGACACATTTTTTGGACTACAGAAGTAATTTGAAGTACACGCAAATCTTCAAGTGCAAACTGTTATGAAGGCTGAATGCTACTTTAATTATTAAATGCCCCCCACTTAACTGAATTTCCGAACTTTCCTGGAAGATCATTTGTTTTATGTATTTTTTGTTAGACTATAAGGTCAGATTCAACGAGTATGCAAGAAAGAAGAATATCTCAGCAAGAAATAGTAACACTGAGGCTTTTATAACTAATTTAGTAAAACAAATAAGGTTTTATTAATTATACTTTCTTTTTAATAACCTCAAAAGAGCACCAAACTTTTTTCTTCACATTAAGTTTTCTAAAGTTAAGCAAATAATTTTGAATTCAAAACCAAAGTTCTTGCATTCAGCTTTCTTTTTCCTCTTGAGTGATTCTTGCTCTGAAATTTGATTTCAAAGAGCTGCATAAGAAAGGATGAAGTATTTTCATTGTGAGAACAATGTTTGTCAGAAAACCTGAGATACGCTAAATTGCCCTTCAGTGTGACAGAAGCATTTTTCAGTGCTGGGTGACACAGCACAGAGATGTCAACAGGAGTTCTGTTGGCAGCAAAATGAATTAAGCATGGTTTCATAAAAACCTGTCTCTTGGTTGAATTCTCTCACACTTAATATAGTGAAAACTATCATTAAAGGGTGTCTGTCTCTGTACCTCCTCCTGCCCCATGGTTGGACTTTTCATATTCTTTCTGTTTTCTAATGTGAGTTGAGCTCAGTGGGAGACATTAGTGAGTGTTTCCTGTAATTAACTATGAATTTCACAAACCTTTTAGGCATACAATATTATTAGGGTTTGTAATTCTTTGATGTAAATCAACCCATATATTCAGCTGTGAGTAAAAGAAAAACCAATGTATATTTATGCTTTACTGTGCAAACCTCAATGTCTTAGGAAACTGGGCTAAAAGTGTTTTCATCAGGATATTTTGATGCTAAAATTTGTGCACTAGAGAGGTCAGGCAACAACATGCTGCCAAACAGCAAGCTGTGGACTGAGCTGTAGACAAAACGAATGAAGTGAATAGAGGCCACAGCTTTAATAAAAGATCCTCAGCTAAATTCTTCTGCCTGCAGGCAGCTATAGTCATTCTTCCCCTATTGACAAATTGTCTGACACTTTTCAGATATAAACTGGTTCTGCTTTGAGGTTACTGTCATACTCCTCAGGCCTGGTGAGGAGTCCAGCTGAGGGTTTTTTCCAGTTCTTTAATATCCCCCTATTTTATCAGTGCTCTTTTGGAATTACTGAAAGCAGAGATATTTCACTGCTATTGACAGCGTTGGGGGGGCGAGAAGGAAAGAAGAGAGTTCAGCATGCAGGCAGGGTTCCACTGATAGAGCACAAAGGAAGGTTTCAATCCCCCCAGCTCTGTTTCTGTAGCTGTTCATGAGATTTTAGCACTTCAACCAGATTAACACTGTGCCGCCTTGCTGAGTGTATACATACAAGCAGCTCCTGGACTAAGCTTGTTGAAGGCAGAAAGATGAAATAAACTCTTTGCCCTATTTTCTCTTAAGGCTTTGGAGTCTGAGTAACTGCAGTTAAAGGATGGCTTCTCATCCTTTTCAAATAAAACATGATTTGTCTTCCACTTTTTATGGCCAGAAACAGGGTATTGAAGATTTTAGCTAGGAAGCTGAGAAAGTGCCTGGAAAATTTTCAGCAGGTGATCTAGGCTTCAAACCACTGCACTGCCAGTGCTTCAGGAGTGCAGGCAAACAAACAACATAAGTATTTTGGACACGTAGTTAATAGAATGTTAGAGCTGGAGAAATCTAGTTACTACAGTCAGAGAAGGGCAGAGAGACTGATGAAAACAAAGTGCATGATGACAGTGGAAAACAGGCATGAAGAGAAAAAGCTGACAGAAAACATTTGTAAGTTGTGCTGACACTGAGGAAAATAGGATGAGAAGGGAGCATAAACCAGGCCTGTTTTATTCTGTGTCGTTTTAATAAGCTCTGAGATCCTAGCTCTTTTGAATAAAAGGGCTGAAAATTATGTTTGGTATATGATAGTTTTCAGAATTGCTGTAACTGTCTTGAATAATGCTGTTACCTCTTTTATCTATGTAGATTATCAGTATATTTTGATGTGAAAGGAATGATTTCCATAGTGTGAGTTTTAATACCTCTGTGCTTTACTTGCCAATGAAAAAGCAGGGAGATCTAGTGGTAGGACCCAGTCTGGTCTTTGGGAAGCAAAGGCTTTGTGTCTTGTTCTCTCTGGGTAAGTCATTAACAAGTCCTCAAAGCAACTTAGGTGTTTAAAGCCTACACCCATAATAACTAGTTTGACTCCAAGGCTCTTTATCTTGACTGAGATACCACTGAATTGAGTGTTTCAATTACAATTTCCAACACACACGCATATCTATATATACATCACAAATAAAGCAAACAAAAATCACTAGTCATTAACAGCTGCAGATTTTTTTGTACTCAATATAGAAGCCATTTAAGTTCATACTCTCTTACTTTAGAGCCTTATTCATGTAGGTAATTTTTGTTCTTCATGTGAATTTCTTTGAGGGTATTCATATTCTACAATATAGGGTTTTAGCTACTTGGGTATGCAGCTAGACCTTTCAGTTATTTCAGTTCTTATCTGAGAAAAACTTCAGTTTGTCTAGGTTTTATACACTGTTTCTTGCTGTGATTTTTGAGCAATGTATAAAATATTATGACTTCCATCAAGTCTTGTGAGCCTTTGTTTTCCATTCATCATTCTCCTGTATATTTTGGCTTTCTACATTTCTAATAGATGTCTTCTATTGTTAACACAATTACACTTCTTTGAACAGAATATTTGTTCAACAGAACATACAGAAGGTATTGTTTTTGAAAAAAAGTCTGTTGTATGTTTTTGAAGAATGTCGGAATCATGCTAGTTTCTGTTAACTTTGTCTCTATATATTCCAATATATGACCAAAAATAACTAACTAATACCTTTTTACAGCCTCTAGGTGATTCAGTTCCCCTAATGAAAAGATCCAGTTGGCATTGCTCATTCATTTTCTCACCTGGAGATTCCAGCATAAAAAAAATATAGTAGAAATTCAGCTGGACTAAGTGCCTCGTTTCATTAGCATATCTGGGCTAAAAATACAGTTAGCAAAACTAGTTACCTAAAGTGATGATTCTAAAATAAACAAATCTGAAAACCTCACCCTATGCTTAGAGCCTAGGAAAGAATAAAGAAAGGCAGAAAGCTGTTGTAGTGGTCTCAAGGTAGCAATCCACAAGCTGATTATGTTAGGCAGATTAGACAGTAGCTATTTCTTTTCCCGTGCTAGCATGCTCAGCATACTGGTTCAATAGTTCAGAGGTGTGGATAGGCTGGAGTAAACCTAAGGGCTGTAAGGGGAAGGCAGGGGAAAATATTTCCTCTTGGGAGTTTACCAGTTCACATATATTTCTTCTTCTTTTTCCACAAAAATGGGTTTTGGAAATTTCAATTACTATATTAATATATTAGAAGAATTTTTTTTTCAGTTCAGTTTCTATCAAAGGCTGCAACAGAACACAGCCGTTACTGAAACTCCAAATGTGTTCTACTTTTGTTAAAAGAAATCCCCTAACATTAATGAATTTGCAGTTTCCTTTAAATACAGTTAGGTGTTTATTACTGTAATTTTGCTTGTGAGAAGTCGACTCCTTTTAATGAATCTGGTAGCATTTATAATTCTTGCAGGGAAAATGGATTTGCCTCAAGATTTTTATCGGGAGGAAGGAGGCAAAAAAGCTTAACAGTAGCTGAGCAAGCCTAGAAGGAGGTTCTGGAAGAGGAGACTAACTGGATTTAGTACTGGACATCCTGTAGAGACCTATGGCAAATAGAAAGAGAGACACTATCAAAAGAATATTTTGCATTTCTAGGAAAGATGATAGAAATTTCTGTTGAATTGAAAATGAAAAATGCTGCAACATCTTTTTCTAGTTGGTCTTGAGACTAAAGATTCTGGTATTTCCATTTCCACTAACTGTGCATTCCTGAGCAATTCTACTGCAATATCATGGTACCAAGAGACACAAGTCTTTCATAGACAATGCCCATAGACAGGCCATTTGTATTTTGAGTAAGTCAACAGTAGTCTTAGGTCATAGGGATCATGTTTTATGTCTTTCCCATGTAGTTTCAAGATTAAACTTATAGACATACATGAGTGAAAATCAGAAATCTTGCAAGGAAGTAGAATATTATGTCTGTGCAATACTAATGTCTCCCATCTCTGCCATATGCAGATTTACCAGCCTAGACTTGCTTCCTCTATGAGATTGGGTAAGACCACAGCCCACTGTGGTTTGGTTACGGGCTGAGACTTTTTGCATCTGGAGATACACAAAGAAACATGATGAGTAGCAACAGATTCAAGAAGCGCTGACATATTACCACTCTTTCAGCAGGTGAGAAATACCATAGACACAGCCTTCCCCACCACAGCTTTGTAAAGCATGAACAGTCAGAGCAACTGCTGTGGTATATAAATTAGGAAAGTCTCAGATAAAAAAATTACCTTCACCATCCCTAAGGGATTTGATATTCAGTAGCAGATCAGCCAAATAATCATCTTATAAGGTACTTGATTAGAAAGAGTTTTGGCTTAAATGCTCTCTCATTTACAATTAGAGGTGTTAATTCAATGGCTAAAGGTCAGGAATTACTCACTGCTAGCATGGTGTCTCAGAAGCACATCCAGGAAATGGTCATCAGCTCAAATCAGAGGTGTTAATATGCAATTAAAGGTCACAGGCTTTCATTTGCTGAATGAAATTAGCTGTTCCCTAGATGAACTTTTTCTGAAGGGATGGCTGCTTAGTTGAGGCAAGTATGCCTCCACAGGAACATTCCAGTCAAGCATCTGCTTTGTAGAGGAGCCAAAGGCTTTGATGAGACAGTTTATACCTACTAGGGATAGTTGCAACATTTCTTCCATTGCCTGGGTAGAGATGAATTTAAAAAAGAAAAAGTGAGTAAATTCATTGTGAATGATTCTGAGTGTGGTTGAAAGAAGGTAAACTTTATATAAATCAAACTTAAATGTAAACAAAGGTAAGCATGCTTACCTGTGATGCAAGCTGTAGCTTGTAGGTCTACGGCCTGAGTGTTTCACATTTACGTTCTGTAAATTACTTTTTGTTAGTTCAATGGCCCTGTTTTACCTTGTCAGTACCACAGTTGTTGAAAATACACAGAATTACCTTATCAGTTGTTTCTTCTGCCTGGGCAGAAATATATGCATGTGGAGTCTTAAGCTGATTATGTTCTTTTAGACAGCTTGTTCAGGTTTCTTTGTGACTGTTTTTCTGTCTTAAAATC
This sequence comes from Oriolus oriolus, assembly GCA_013400235.1. NCBI lineage: Eukaryota > Metazoa > Chordata > Aves > Passeriformes > Corvidae > Oriolus > Oriolus oriolus. Next base: position 127,361 of record VXBT01009498.1, on the reverse strand, counting down.
ATTCTACAGCGAGTCTTAAGCTTCTCCTAGCATGGTGGTGTCTGCTGCAGAGAAAAGGGATTTTTCCAGTCTGTTGACCAAAACATTGAGTGATGCCAGAATTCTTGTCACTATTGAATATTGTTTGTAAAAATACTGAGCAGAATGAAAGGACATATCTGTAAGAGATTTGATTGAACAAAGCTTTTCAGCTTAAAAATGAATCTGATAACTACCAAGATTTAGTTTCCCAACCAGTTACTATAAATCAAGTTTATCCAGACTACATGATATATTCCTAAACACATAGATATATCTTCAAAACAGAGATTATAACCAATTCAAATACACAGTGAACAATGAAGAGGAAAGTTCCTAGAAATCTCAGTGATTAAGCACAGCTTATTAAATAGACCACTAATTGAGCTGTAGTAATTTGTTATGTGTATAGGCTATGAGCCTGTCATCTCCTGCTGTAAATGAGTCATTTTATTTTCAGTTTGATAAAGGCAGGGTAGCACATGTAGGCAGTCAGAACTTGTGTTTCTGAACCTTCAGTTCTACTATGAATTTTTTTGGAATACTGTTACGTTCAGCGCTATTTAACTTTGCTCTTACCTCCTAGTTAATAAGCATGGTTGAAAAACTTTTGCAAGTTCACTCACTTTAAAGGACACTTGCATGACAGAAATGTTTGTGTTGGTGTTGCAGCTGCTCAGAAACCACGTGTCTGACTTGCACGCATATAGTGATAATTCTATTTTTACTTCTCAAATGTGGTAGTGCCACAATCTCTGCATGAACATGCATGCTGTCATCAGAAATGCTACTTTGATGTCAAGAACAGTCTTCAGGGAAGAACTTGATTACAGATTTTTTTTCTTTGAAATGTTGAAATTTTCTTCTTTGTCCTTCCATGTAGTAGTTTTGCATCTAAAAGTGTCCTAAATTATGAAGTTGTTCCATACATAAGAAAGCGCACAAAAGTGTTTACAGTTGTTGACTTTTATTAAACTTTTCAGGATCTCAGGGTAGCTGCCTCCAGCAGAACGGAATTAGATTGTTCTGGCCATCTGCTCCATTCCGCCAGCATCCTCCAGCACTCACTAGATGGCTGTGTATCCTTATGAATGCTTCCCTGTAAAGTTTCGAAGAGTAGTAGTAATCCACTCACCATTTGAGGGTTTTTAGGAGTAGTGTGCATTTCAGTATATGGCTTGCTTACTTTCCCGTCTAGGTCATCTTTCTTTAACTTTGGCTAAAGTATCCCTTGAGTTAAACTTGAGTCAGCTATAAGAACATGTTGCTGTCCCTGTACCAAGTTTTACAATGCTTCCTCAACCAACCTCAAATATCCTCCATCAAACAGAATTGAATGTGCTGGCTTCTCAGCAGGCGTATTCTCTTTCCATATTCATTATTTGGAAAAGAAAAATAGCTAATTATAGCTCTTTATCCTCTAATATCTCTGCTGTGGTGGTTTTATCAGCGTGGGGAGGAACACAAAATGAGGCAGTCTTCAAACAAACATAAAACCTCTTGAAAGCAAACTGATAACATGAGTTTATAAGCTCCATTCTGAGAGAGTCCCTGGTTAAATACCTATGTCTGGATTGTGCTCTCGTTGAGTCAGTGCAACCTAATACAATTTGTAGCCCTGCTTGTTAACTGAGCAGCTAAAGTAGTTGAAGCCTTGTCATACTCGAGAAGCCCAAAGACAAATGCATTTCATTATTGACAGTACTGGCTACTTAAAAAGCAGCCACAAGATACTCCAAAATAGAAAATTGCTTCGAGTAAGTAACAATTGAAACATGACATTTCAGTTTCCTTCTAAATTTTTAAATAGTCTTTTTCTTATTGTATAAATCAATCTCTTTTCTTTCTTTTTTTGTCATAAGTTCTTCCCTGAAGTCTTGTGTTGAAGCCATGCATTCCACTTCCAAATTTAGGTGAGGGGGAATGAGAATTTCTCCTTTTTGTTCTTTTAAGCCCGTATTTCTGTTTTATACAACAGTAAAATACAGCTGTCTTTGTACATTTTTATTTTTTGTATCTTCTGTTTTACTTATCTTTCTACATTAAAGTCCAAATATAGTTAGCACTCTCCTGATGTGAAAGGACTTTGCCTATTTTCATTAAATAATTTTAGTCTAGATGGAATATGCAGTTTGGATTTTAGTTGAAAGTTAGCCATACAGGCATGTTAAACAGGTGGACTGAATATTATACCATTGACTAACATCATATTTACTCAGTTTTATTTACTATTCCTCATTTTACATCTTAATATCTAGCTTGTTGTCACATTCTCAGTAGATCACTAAATTGAGTTTTGCATCTGAAGAGCTACATCACTCACAGCTGTAGAATTGTTTAAGATACTTAGCCCTGGTCCTGCGTGCTTGACTTCGAAGAGGACTGGGAAATCACCAACTATTTTACATTCAACAGGGCAAAATGCCAGATTTTGCACCTAGCATGGGGCAGTCCTGGATATACAGACAGGAATGGGGAATGAGAGGCTGGAGAGCAGTGCCAGGGAAAGGCACCTAGGTGGAGGTGCTGGTCAGTGACAAGTTGAACATGACTCAGCAGTGCCCTGGCAGCCAGGAGGGTCAAGCGTGTCCTGGGGGGCACCAGGCACAGCATCGCCAGCCGGGCAAGGGAGGAGATTGTCCCGCTCTGCTCTGTGCTGGGGCAGCCTCATCCTGAGTGCTGGGGGCAGTTTTGGGTGCCACAGTGTAAGAAAGACATTAAGCTCTTAGAGAGTGTCCAAAGGAGGGCGATGAAGATGGTGAAGGTCCTCGAGAGGAAGCCATATGAGGAGTGGCTGAGGTCACTTGGTCTGTTCAGCCTGGAGGAGACTGAGGGGAGACCTCATTGCAGTTACAACCTCCTTGTGAGGGGAAGCAGAGGGACAGACTCTGATCTTCTCTGTGATGACCAGTGACAAAAACTGATGGAATAGCCTGACATTGTGTCAGGAGAGTTTTAGGCTGGATATTAGGAAGAGGCTTCTCACCCAGAGGGTGGCTGGGCACTGGATCAGGCTCCTCAGGGAAGTGGTCACAGCACGAGCCTGACAGAGTTCAAGAAGCATTTGGACAACACTCTCTGGCTCATGGTGTGACTCTTGGGGTTGGTCCTGTTGCCAAGCCAGGGGTTGGACTTGGTAATCCTTGAAGGTCCCTTCTAACTCATCTGATTCTGTGAGTACAGTGCCCCAAGAGCTATTTACTATCATTCTGTCCAATTACCTAGTTAGGCAAAGGGTCTGTGCAGCTCCTTGATTATATTTGGTTTTTTTAATTGGCTGTTTTTCTGTTGGCTTATAGTGTAACTATAAAGTGATTAGCTGAATTTCCTAATGTTCATATATTTCTGCATTCTGAAACTTCTAATTAATTAGAAGGGCAAGAAGACCTGTGTCCTTTAGAAAAATAGGACACCTTAGTTCTTCTAATTATATTAATATAGAATATTAATATATGATGACTCACTGTTATTTTACACAGCCAAAACAACCAAAATTTCTGTCTCTGATTGCAGCAGTGGGTAGGATTACTTTTGAGATGAGCCAGTTTCACCAGTTCATTTATATTCTACTTCCCCAAATTCCATATTGTCAGAAATATCACTTTTGTCCCTGTCACTAGTAGGCTAAAAGAGGAGGAATACTATCTTGTGAAATACATTGGAAGGAAGAGAGAAATCATAACCTAAATTTCTTTTTATATAAATATGAATAAAGCAAGCACTGGGAATGGAAGCCTTAAATGGATGTAAACAATTTCAATCCAAATGTCAGGTTTGAGTTTATTAAGATAAATAAATAAACTTGTACACACATAGCAAACATCTCCTGAGATACCTGAAATCATAGAAGGTCATCAGAAAAAAAAAATGGGTAGACTTTAAATTTAGTTTAACTTTTTGGTTAGTGTGTGCATCGCAGTGTGTGTGGTTAAGGCTGGAGTTGGAGGTGAAGCTGTTGTGTGTGATGCACTAGAGTATAATTGAAAGGATTGAGTGGTGGGTTAGAATCAGTGGTTACAGCAGGAGAAGCAGTGAGCTGTGTGATGTGTGCATGTGTTCTTACTTCAAGCTTTAATAAAACAGTAGGGAAACACCATAGGTGTTCTCAAGTATGCTGCATACAAATTTTCAATAGAAATATATGCTTGATTGTCACTCTGAATGCTAGCAGATCAGACTGAACAAAAGGATCTGGCTTTCAGTCCTCCATTTAGAAGATGATTCTTCAGGTTACTGTCTTGTCGTACACTGCTTGTCAGCTCTGTCTCTTTCCAGTTTCTCAAGCTTCCCCCACACAGCGTGTTTTGTGAGCATGAGCTGCTGTTAGGCTGATGTTTATAGTCTGAGATACCTGTCCTGAGCTCTCATGTTGCCTTGGGTGCGTTCTTGGCAGTGTATCCGTTGATTCATGAAAGGAAGGAACCGTCATCACAGTTAAAGAACTTCTACTGGACTCCAAAGAAGTTTGTTTGCATGTACTTAGTTACTCAGGTCTTTCATTTGGTCTAGAAATGGTAAAGACAGTGAGCACTAAAGGCAGTATAGCACAAATAAAACCAACCTAAATTTACTAGGACTGCAAGGAACCAGTGTTTGTCAGTGTTGTTTTCTTGCATCCCTGCAACAAAAACCTGACAAGCTTCATCATGTTATGTCTGGATTATCATTTAAATTGAATCACAACTGAAAATATGCCAGCTTTGAATAAATTCCTCACTTCAGATACGGGTAGTAAATTAAATATAAACAGTGGGAAAAGTGTAGTAATCCTGTTACTAAGCAGCAACATCAGTAACAGAAACACTCAAGTAGATACACAAGAATAGTTAGTCATTTTAAGAGACCTGGAATAGTCTGCTTTAAACCTGTAGTTACCAGAAGCAGCTGGATCTACCTTAATGTAAGATTCCCATAGACTCATCTTTGCCCTTTGGTTTTTTATCTACTATCTATTTTCTCTGTAATTATCTCTAGTCCAACATCTGACTAGAGAATTTCCTCTTATTGTGTACAAACCCAAATGTATAGGAGAGAAGTTGCATTCAAGTACAAGTTAGCTGTCTGGTGTGAGAGACCTCTGGAACGTAAGGCAGGGATTTGAAGACACCTATGTATCTTCACTGAGCTTGAGGAAGAAATAATGTGTTTTAGAAACTAAATGTAAGTAGTATTTATGATACGATGTTGTAGATAGAAATTATCTGCAAGGAACAGTCTAAATCAGGTTATGTACCTAACATATAAAAATAGTGCATTAGCTGTGAATTTTAAAGAAGATACATTGACCCTGTAAGTATTTGCTATGGTGTGGTATCTTGAGCAATTGCAGGGAGATGCTGTTCAGCACCCTTATCAAGAATAGTCATGCACGCTGTTGTATGTGAACTATTTTCCCATGGACTAGTAAGGAATTTCTCTAAAATAAATTAATTATAGCTGTCCTGTATATGCCCTGATTGCTGAAATAAACAATCAGATATGGTAAGGATTTTATTTCTTTATTGAGGTGTTTTGCAGTGAGCAAGATGACAAGAGCAGTTTGACCTATTGAAAACTAAAGAACTGGCCTCTGATAGCTATTATAAACCCGAAACAGATAGCTTCTCGTCTTCACCACACTGACCACAGTGGGTTTAGAACTATTGTATAAGATAATAAAAATTTTAAAAAACTGTATTTCAGGTCTGTGGATTCAGAATGATGTGCAATATCAGTTTCCAATACTGAATGACTATAAATTCACTGGCTGTCTTAGGGATCAGTGATATACAATGATATGAGATTGATGGGGAAATTTCTTTGAAACAGAACTGACTTTTACTGTAATTTCTTCATTTGTTTTCCTATGCTATTTATATCTGCCCAATGAGATTTCTTAACCGGACTTGTTTTGATTAATTTGGTTTAGACTTACAATATTTAATAATATCAGCTCTTTTGTAAGAGGTTCTTATATGATGTTATATTATCACAATTTCATAAAAATTACAAGGGTATGAAAGGGTTATGACTCAGTAAAAGGCCATGAGGAAAAAGCTTCATGTTCTCTGTCAGTTCTTTAATTATAGGGATTATGAACGTCTAGGAGAGCAGGTACCTTTTCTGCCCTGATTCATTATTCCATATTTCAAAATCTAGTAAATAATAGTTCTTTTATATATATATATATATATATATATATATATATAGCTTAAGAAATACTCTTTATTATTTGAAAATAGACACTTTTATATAACCAAAATATATACCCATTCACAAATGTCTGCTTGCAAAACTGTGCATATAAAGCTTACTTGAGTTATAAAAGGAAAAAGAAAATAGATCTTCGCATTAAAAAGTGCATTCAAGTTTCTTTTGTGTTATAAAAGGATGTATATGATCGTCCCACATTTGTTTCTTGCAAAACTGCATCACATTAATGATCCTCAAGGGTTTTGTTAGGTTTTATTTTCCAGGTATTGGTAGTGCTTTATAATTAGAGTTCTTGAACCTGAGAGAAATACCTTTTTCTTCATCTCAAAAGATAATTAAGAGTATCCCAAAACAGAACTGGTAGAAGGACTGCTCTATGATTAAATTGAGAACAGAATGTCTGTTCCATCACAGTTGGCTTTGTATTAAAATTTGATAATGATCTTCATTTACAGTAGTGGTACCCAAACTAACTATATGAACAGAAAGAGATGAAACATCCCCTGTGAAGAGAACTTAGGCACTTGTGGTTTTAATATAATAAAAGATGCCACAACTATTTCTAAGCTGCTGGATTTCGTTGCTTTAGCACCTTGCTTAACTAACCTGAATGCTAGGCTAAGTTGTAACAATACTTTATAAACTGGTGGGTGTTTTCTACATTGGTCAGCTAGGAGGCTCCCTGTCTGATGTTTCTATGTACTCTTGAAATAAAATTATCTTGTGTTTTCGCTGATACGATTTATTCTGAAGAAATCCATTTAGATATGCTTGTTGCATAGAAAGTAAGTGGTTTCATCAAGGAAGACATGCTAAAGATTTAATTATTAAAGTATCGGTGAAAACTCAGGGAACTTATGGCTTCAGTTTTCCTTTATATTTAGGTTTCCTATTATTTTCACAGTTGTTCTTTGTTCTTACTGCTTTGAAGAAAAATTGTTTGAAATATCACCATGGTGTTTAAATGAGATCATTTTACTTTTAAAGCAGTCAATCACAGAATAATTTCAGGTCAGTACTGTATTCTGTCTTGTATTGTTCTGTAAGGAATAGCATGTATATAATGATAACAATGAAGAACTCAGTGTCAGATGATTAAGAGGAGCAGCTGGTAGATATTGTCTCTCTGTTGGCCTTCTGGATGAGTAATTGACTAATAAAGGCATCAGTTTTGAAGAGTAACTTTAACTACTAAAATATTCCAATATTTATAATGCTATCAACAATATTTTGCAATTTGGTAATTTAAAAGCTTCTAAATGATACTTTTTTCTCCTGTAAGTTTACTTTATAAGAAATAAAACATGCTTTTTTTGTTTTGAATCCTTCATGCACTGTAGACTACTTATTCACAATTTGCGTGGTTAGATCAGTGTGACTGGTTTTCTACTTAAATATGTGAATACTATGATGTAAATACACCTGACTTTGTGCCATGTACCAACTCACAGGACAGGACTCTGATCTATTGCTCATCCTTTATAATATAGGTCTGGTCAAATTTTTCAAATGATTATAATATAATCATTTAGGGATAGTCATAAAATGCCTGAGGCAGTCAGGCCTCCCATTAACTGCTGCTGATAGCAAAGAGCCTGTCTTGTTTATCAGGTAGTGCAGTAATTGCATTTCAGAATAAAAGGTAGCCTCTCTGCTGAGTATAACCTTAAAATTAAACGTGGCAACTGAAGCACTGCAACTCGAATTGTTCTGTATGTCTTTCTTTAGGAACATCCTGAGAAAAAGGTGGTGGTTTGACCACTCAAGAGTAGTTATTGAAGAAACATTTTCCTTTGTGAACACCTGTATTCTGAGTTTCAAAAGCACCTTTTGCTTATGAAGTCTTTGATTACAGGTATTTGGTTAATTATAGATAGCAGTAGCTTTCCTCCTCTAAATCTACTCCCTGAACATTTGATTGAGTGTAGTTTATATGAATCCATATTTATTTATGACAGGATGAGCCTTTTAAGAGACCCAGACTAAGCAATGTGTCTAGTTTGAGGTAACTATAGGTTATGGTAGACATAACCAATGTAGATGGTAGTTAATGGATAGAGAGAGGCACCTTTGGAGGATGAGTGACACCAGTTAACAAAGATGTTCATATGGCAGAGTGAATTGCTTTTTCAGGCTGTGTGAAGTACAAATGACTAACTGAACTACAGATGTAATGTGGCTAATGTTAAGTGATAGGAAATGTAGCTTGTTTCTAAAAGTTATCCCAGTTTTCTGTATTTCTCTTTTTTCGACTGTGCATTTTATTTCAAATATTGACAATTACAAATACATCAAATGATCAAGATATGGGAACATACTGGATTTATTTAGTAGTAGAATGTTATTTCTTTTTTGTTTAGAAACTGGAGATATGTATTGGGTTAATTCCCACTTAACACATTGAAGAAAAAAGAAAAGACAGGTGGTCTGGTTCAGGATTCAAGCTATTGTTAGTGAGTGTTAACATCAGAAAACATTTTTTTAATAGTCATACTAATTGAAGGAAGAATTTGAAATCAACAACAAAGTTTATCATTTTTTGTCTAAAAATTATTTCTCTTATCAACAGAGAACACAACAATTAGCACTAATTTGTTGCCTTGGCAGATTTCATACAACACAAAGATTAGATTGGTAAGAGGTGAACTGCAGCTTTTTCTTATTTTTGTTTGAAAAAATGTGGAATATATAATTCATGTCTTGGGAACATATATGATTTTATGTCATGTAGCAATTACTGACAAAAAATGTGAGAAGTTTCAGGAAGGTGACAAGTTGTGGGTTGAAAAAGGATGCTGTAATGATGTGAAGAGCAATCATGAAACAGCAGGATTTCAGTGGACATACTGTATTTTCCCAGAAAAATATACTTGTGACTGAGAATATATCACCTTTTTCTAAGCAACCATTTTCTTCTCCTTTTGCTGTATGTATATTACTTTGTGCTGTAAATAACCATTATTTGAAAAAAATATGAGTATAGAGTCACAGAATCAGATCTAGGAAGTATCTGTGCTATACTAACAAATAGCAGACATTTTAATTTGTATAAAGAAATTTGGTGGTCAAACTTTTTTGTTTTGTATTATTTTAGTTTCGTACTATTTTCATTTCGGTGGCTTTTGATTGTTTGCTGGTTTTTTAACCAGGCTGCTTACAACCATAATAATTAGTGCAGTCACATTTGAATTAAAGAATACTGCTAAAATAAATTATCTAATGAGACTGGAAAAGGAAGTCAATACAAAATACGCTCAGGAATCAACGCTGGTGTTGTCTCCATAAAAATTGCTGTACTGATTGTCATGAAGTATATTGATGTCACTGTCACTATGACAACATTGTGACAAGAACTAGATACTCCAGGCTACCTTGTAAAAAGGATCTGTCATCTATTTTTTTTTTTTTTATGCATAAAAAGTGATAGAAATGAGAACCTCTCCCCCAGCACAGGGTTTCATTTAAGGTTAGATGGATTGCTACCGGCATTGGATCAAGGTATTCCTGAACAAGTGACAAGCTGGCTTTTCAAGACAGGTAAGAACAACATATTCAAATACAATATGCTTTTACTTTTCAACTAACAAAAAGAAGAAAAAAAATTTATTCTCTGAAACAGAGAAATTTTTATGCAGAAAACTAATGTTTTGATATATTTCTCAAAAGTATGGCAGGATTTTATATCTGAGGATATAAAAAACATTTGGAAGTAGTGTGTATGTAATGTAACTTATAAGAGGATGGAGGTTTTTTTCCATGTGATTCTTTTTGCTCTTTTAATTTAAAACAATCTCTCCAACTTTTTGTAATTCTGGTTCTCTGTTATTTTAATGAAGCCACAGAATCTGTGATGGACTGAACTTTTTCTTTCCTTTTTTTACCTATATTTTATCGCCCACAGATCTAGTTTATTTTCTCATTGTGTATCTTTGCAATATCTGCTGTCTCATAGATTTTAATGTTTGTGTTTTCCCACACCAGAGGTACTACTTGATGTCACCATAACAACTTGAAAAAATTGAGTCTCTGGAAATACTGCAATATTAGCAATATTTGCTGTGTTAAGCTACGTGTTACTTTTTTTGCAAATCTGTTCATCAACTATAGGGCTTTTTTTTTTTTTTTTTGTATTACTTGTTTAAAAAGACAGAGTACCAACATGATATCAGCATGGAAAAACACCTAGATAAATTTTTCCCGGAGGTCTTTGAATTCCTAGTAATTCCTAAGCAAATCATACCCTGCTATGGGAAGTTTGCAGGTTTGTTTTGCTGTCTTTTAACTATGCAAGCCTAAGTGAGCAGATTTATTAAGCTCTAGCTCTCCTGATCTTGATTTCAGTTAAAACAATTAGCTGGTGTTGATTTCTAAACAACATTGATAAGATAACATTTAAGACATACTTATCTTAAAATGGTCATTACTTCAAAATAAAATTTTAGTCATTTATCAAATATATCGTTTGGACATTAATAAGAAAAATGATGACTTTGTAAGTTTCCTTTTTACATTAATAAATATTCTATTCTGCAGTTGTTCACCAAATGAGACTAATTTAATTGGAAAACTGGATAAACCAAAAAGTTATTATTTAGCTAGTATATATTCCTGGGAAATAACTAAAAAATGCAATGCAGAGGCAAGATTTTGTATATAGATTTTGAGGACAGGCATATGTATTCAGGAGTGAAAAAGCAATTCCGTCCTAGGGGAAAAGCTATCAGGCTAACAGTAGTAGTCATTGCACCATCAGTGCTTAATATACTGAGATCAAAAAATCAGAGTGCATTCTATCTCCTCTAAATACAGGCTTGAAAAGCTGTGGACCCCACTGCACGTTATCTGAAAAAATACCCCAAACAAACAAACAAAATCTTCCCTCCTCTACACCCATCAAAAAAGGGAATAGGTCATCTGCTTTTAAAATAATTGTTCTGAGGTCTTGAGCAGGTTAGCTGCTTTCTTCCAAGTCATATAAGTGCGTTTAGGTTTTCTCAATTGCAATGTGTTAGATTAATCACTTTAAAAGCATTCTAAGCTTGGGTGAAATTTCTCTTGAAAAACGCATGTTGAACACCTGTAAATTTTCACACCAGAATTTCAGTTAATAGTGCAGTGAAATGAAGTCATATGAACGTACAACCTTTGCATAAAGAGATCGAGTAGCAACAACCAAGGGAGAGGGTGTGGTCCTTTGGCCCTCTTTCACTCTGTACCATGTCAGATCAATCTAAAGTGCCTTGTGTCTATCTAGAAGTGAGTTACAAGGAAACTCTTCTCCTTTTCCCAAATGCACTTAAGGCTCAGCTTTAGCTGAAAGATCTTATTCTGATACAATAAGAGCAGAAGGTGGGTATTTGCTCTGTGGATGAATTCTAGGCAAAGGTGAGGTAGGAAGACCCCAGGACATTAGACTGCAGGAGGTGGCTTTTCCCATTAAGAACCTGAGTTAAAAGCAGGCTGGATGGCAGTGCCCAGAGAATGGTGGTGAATGGTGCCGCATCCAGTTGGCAAATGGTCTCTAGTGTGCTTCCCTAGGGCTCAGTAGTGGGCCCAGTCTTCTTTAATATCTCTAGTGGTGACTGGATGAGGGCATCAAGTGCACCCTCAGTAAGTTCGTGAATGACGAACTCCACTTGAGTTAGGTGGGAGTGTTGATCTGCTGGAGGGCAGGAAGGCTCTGCAGAGGTTCTGGACAGGCTGGATTGACGGGCTGAGGCCAGTTGTGTGAGGCTCAACAAGGCCAAGTGCCAGGTCCTGCACTTGGGTCACAACAACCCCAGGCAGTGCTACAGTTTGGGGGAAGAGGGGCTGGAAATCTGCCCAGTAGAAAGTGACAAGGGGTTACTGGTGGACAGCCAGCTGGACATGAGCTGCCAGTGTTCCCAGGTGGCCAAGAAGGCCAATGACATCCTGGTGTGGCCAGCAGGACCAGGGCACATTGTACTGGGCACTGGTGAGGCTACACCTCGAATACTGTGTCCAGTTCTGGGCCCTTCACTTCAAGAAAAATATTGAGGTGCTGGAGCATGTCCAGAGAAGGTCAGTGGAGCTGGTGAAAGGTGTGGAGCACAAGTCCTGTGAGGAATGGCTGAGGGAGATGAGGGTGTTTAGCCTGAAGAAAAGGAGGCTCGGGGGGGCCTTATCTCTCTCTCAAACTCCCTGAAAGGAGGCTGTAGCCAGGTGGGTGTTCTTTTCTTCTCCCAGGAAACGAGCAACAGGATATGAGGACACAGTCTCAAGCTGTGCATGGGACGTTCAGGTTAAATATCAGGAAGAATTTCTTCATGCAGAGGATCGTTAAACATTGTAAAGGGCTGCCCAGGGAAGTGGTGGAGTCACCATCCCTGGAAGTGTTCAAGAAATGACTGGATGTGGCACTTCGTGCCACGGTCTAGCTGACAAGGTGGTGATTGGTCAGAGGTTGGACTCAATGATCTTAGAGGTGTTTTCCAACCTAAATGATTCTGTGATTCTGTAGGAAAACCTTCAGCAGCCAACAGAGGCTGGGGGTACACTGGCAAGGGCAGAGAGACTGTTCCCTCTGATAGCACAAGTTGCCATTTTCTATTGCTGGCTTCAGAAAGTTCCAAGTCCAATTTCCCTGGGCTCCATCCTGGCTAAAGCCTGTTCCTTTTCAGCTGTGTTCAAGCCTTGTGTCTGTTGGACAAGAAAATTCAGTTTTGACCACGTTGTTGAAAAACCCAGAACTGTTTCTATCACTCCATGATTTTACTTTTGAGAGAGGTCAGTTTAACTCTGATGTTGCTTTGTGATATAAAGTTTGACAAATCATATTTGGTTGCTACTGAGGCAGTGGGATTGAGGCTTTATTAAAATTTAAATCCTTTTTAAAACTTGCTTCGTTATCTGACCACTAAAAAGATAATTTATTAGCTTTTTCATGATCAGTATAAATGAGAAAATAATGTATTTCATGTGCAAGTATAAATTCTGTTTTTTGAAAAATAGTTGTTAGTGGAATGACCATATTACACAAATGTGTGCTCTCAGATTCTCTTCATGTTTTGAATTCTGTTAGAGCTTATATTTGCATGACTTTGATATTGGAAACTTCAATACTTTATAAAAGAATAAATACTTGCAAAAAAATACAGAAAACCCCAGCATTTTCAGACCCAGATTTAAGTAACTATACCTATCAATTTATGGTAGTGTAAGCAGTAACCTGTTTTGGAAAATATAAAGAACAAGTTGTAGTCAGCACTCACTATGATGTTTTTATGATTTTATGGTTATATTGTATATTCTGTTAATGAAGAATACTTCGTAAACAACACAGAAAGGATTAATAATCAGATTAATTAATATTAACTATGTGCTTTTAGAATATAACACAAATGTGAAGCTAATTCCTTCATTAATGTTTAAAAAAAAGCTGATTTTGCATTGATTTGAATAAAATTATTCTCCATTTCCTCAATCGCATTTTTTTGAGATCATATTAAGAGGTTTAAATCTGTAAGACAGTATAATTCTGAACAACACCACTGTAAGTCTGGTGCCTGTTTGGTAAGCATTTTCACCTGCTGAGTATACTCTAAATGGTAGTTTGTGTTCCTCTCGGAAAAGATGATTTACTGCTTTTAATCATGTAGGTGAACACACATGAGGGAATGAAGCTGATTCTGTTATTTCTTTAACTCTTCAGGGGAATTAGTGAATCCCTGAATATATGCAAAACCACTAAATAGCAATGTTTTGAGGAAGAACATCATGCAGATTCTGTAGATACTGCTGCAAGCTGTGATATGCAGTTTATGAAGAAATCAGTCTGAGCCTCAGTTACCTGTAGGTAAACATTGTGCATAATAATATGAAGACTTAAAAATACTCCAAACAAAAAACAAACAAGCAGATAAAACCACCAAAAAACCCCTCAAACAAACAAAGAGGAGGAACCCCCACATGGGAATTACAAAAATAAAAACCTGGGTTTGAAATTTATAAAGAACACAAATTTTTCTGCATTTAAAATTGTGCTTCTGTACAATTATTTATATGGCACAAGATTTATATGAATGGGTACTTACTCTGTTGGTCTTCTCTTTCCATGAATACTTAATAAGTGGTGGGGTTTTTTGTATTGTGCTTTTTTGGGGGTTGTTTTGGCTTTTTAGATGTTGGTTGGTTTTGTTTGTTTCTTTTTGTTTTTTGTTGAGGAGTTTGGAAGATATAAACTTTCATGTCATATGTCTTGCTGATTATGAATTATGTATTTGTGTATTTTGTTATTTTTATACTTTGTGCTGCTGAGGGATTTTTTTTAGAATAACAGTTTTATTTGGAATTTAAATTTTTTACAGTGGCAACTTCAATTTTAAATTAATCGCATCTTGGCATTGGCTCAGATCAATCCTCACATGGTAATCATCCACAAAGGGGAAATGGCAAGTTCCCTTTCAGATTGCTTTTAATACTCTTCCATGATTGCCTCTTAAAAAATAAATGGGAAGATGATCCTCTATTTCAATTTCCCACTCAGCCCTGAAGGAGATTCTTTTAACATGGTGGATACTTCAGACAAATCTGCACTTTTTCAGAGAAGTAGTTGAGAAAGGCATGTCTCCACATTTCTTTTACAGATGGCAGATTTGCTTCTAGTGTTGTTATCTTCTGAAATAACTGAGTGGCTAAAAGAGAAAGCATTTTTTCCTTTTGTTATATTCTTTTTTGATCTGACATCTCCTCCATGATGAGATGGAGGCTAGTGAAACTGAGCATTTATAAAACATGTGCTACATGTAATGGAAAATCTGAAAAATCAGAAGTAATGGATAAATTATCTGTTGTTCTGGTTACCAACAGAGGCCTTTGTGACACAAATGTTGTTTGCTTTGTGTGCTGCAGGATTATTAAGACTGTTGCTGCATGCTGGGAAGTACACGAAGATGAGATGAGATAAAAATCCCAGTGAACTTTGCACTTAATAAGAATGTGGATATGTAGCACTGTTAGACAATTTTTCCTTAGAAGGCAAGAATAATTATTCTAGGTATTGATGGGTTAGTAATTATGGGAAAGTCTGAGAGCAAACGGGCAATAGCTGCATTGGTGAACCGCTGCTTCTCTGCTTTGTACAGTCCCTTCTTTTATTGCTTCTGTCTCGAAGCCTGTGAAGCTTGTCTTGTCTTGAAATGTCTTTGCAAGGATTAGTTAAGGTTAGAGAAAATGCTGAACACTTTCACTGTGTATCTGTTCCTCCTTCAGCCCTTTGGCGTGGTAGCATGTGTTTGTGTACAGCCCTCATCCGGAATGTGCGTCCCTTGATGGTTTGTCTTGCCAGCACTGCTTGTGAAGAATGTGAAAATGTTTCTCAGTCAGATTTGAATAATTATATCTGCAGCACAGTTATTTTGTGGTATAAATCACACTACACAGTCTCCCTTTCCCCAGAGAAAATATCCAGGTAACATCAGTAATTCTGACAGTAGATATAAAGGCATTCATAAATAAAACAAAGAAAACAAGTAAGTCCTTTTACTTTTTGAATAATCTTCTGATTCCTCTTGTCTCAGTGCATATACGTAGCAGTTTTTCCCAAATATGTGTGTCTCCTCCAAATCTGAAAAATAATGATTGATATCAACTATATTGCTACTGATGAATCAGTGCAAAACCTGCCACATATACTCAGACATGACAGAGGTCACGAAGAGCCTTCCCACAACTCAGTCCTGCCAGCACTGGCCTCTTAATATTATTGCCTTTTTAGAGATATGTACTTATTAACATTACTTAAATACAGTATATATCCGACTTTAAAAAAAGTTACGGGGCCAATCAAATTTTTAAATAATAGCAATGAAAAACATATTTTTAAATAGATTGTGTTTCAAAAATCTCTGATAACTTAAAATTTATATGGTGCCTTACATGTTTAAAGCACTGTGTAAGTACTAATTAGTTTTTCACCTCTAGCTTGTAGCTGAACAATACACCAATTTTATGACATGGAAAAGTGGCAGCGCAAAAATTAACAATGTAGCAAAACATTCCAGATAACATTTTGGGAAATGTGTTCCCAAAGATATAACCAGCTATACAGGTGGCACTGATTCTTAGATTATAATTTTGACTGTAGTCTGCTCTAAGGGAACTAAAGCATAAGTGGTAAAAATATATAGTATTCTTACAAGAAATTCTTAGTTATAAGGGAACACTTATAGTGTATTCTGTGTTTTCAGCAATGTGGGTTGTTTATTTGTGTGGCTTGGGGTTTTTTGGAATTTTTTTTCTGATTATTGAGATAATATATCTTCATCAGTTTGATCAATGACATAATTTGATAATAAATAATAAGAATGACTGTTTTTGGTGTACTATCTTCCAGGATTTCTTTCCAAGTAGATACAAAGGCCTTTGGATGGTCTAATTGTTGTAAATGTGAGTTAAATTTCTGATTGATTTAATGAATAAACTTTTAGGGATTTCTTTTTAAATGTGAGCTGGCTAGCCAGGTAGGCTGCTAGATCTTGTTCCATGTTCAGTCAACTTTATATTTATCAGTTTCTGTGAATTTTTGAGGAGAATTTTTTATAACTTTAGCTACATGCAATTTTTTCATCTGGGAACACATTTTCACAGACTTGTTGCAGAAATAAGCCAAAATTTAACTGACTTTTTTTTTTAAAGGAAAGCCTCTTTAAGCTTGAATTTCCTTTTTTGTTTTGTTTTTTTTTTCTTTCTAAAACTTTAGTACATAGGATACATTTCTATTGCACTATATTTCAGCTTGGTTATCTAAAAACAAGAATCTGGAAATTACTGAACAGTATACAAGTAAATTATTAAATTATCTCATTGCTAATAGCAGAGTCATTATGAACATGTTTTATTTGCTTTCTATATTAAACAAGCTGTGTCAGAAACTAGGAGTATCCAAACTGTGGTCAATGATGGATGCCTCAATTTATGATCCATCAGGTTGCAACATGTCCCACCCATGCTCCATCCTTTCCCTCTCACACGGGAACATTACTTCAGTCTTTCCCACCCATATCACAGCTAAATGATGGGAGCTGTTTTAAGTCCCTTAACTATCTAACTTTATATGTATTTTCTGTAATGTATGCTGTTTATATATACATGTGGAAATAATGTTATAGTACATTCAATTATCTTACATATTTACATTAATTTAATATTAGTATATTTTAAATGTCATGTTAAATAAACACCTTAATTCTTAATGCAGGTGTCTAGGAATTACATGCTCAGTGTTTCCCGTTTTTCATGTGTTTAGTTGCAGTTGGTGTATGAAATTACCGAGAAGAGCTAAGCTTTGCCATTTTCTCTTAAGACTTGCATTGTGTCATGGGCTGGTCTCTGTTCTGTAGTAGTGCAGATTTCATGTCAAATTTATGAGTTGGTACATTCCTGGTTTTCCCCTATTAAGTTCTTAATAAAGGTTTATCCCAGTCATTCCCCCTTCTCCGCCCCTACCCCAAATAAAGTAAAACCCTTCCCTCAAACCATGCCCATCACCCAGACCACCCCCAGAACTCCCCTGTCAATCCCCAAAGTCCATGCACCTGCTCTATGTCAATCATTCCCAGCCCTACCCCTGCTTCCAGAATCTTCTGTTATATTCGACGCCCCATTTGATATTTTGTATGTTAATCATCTCTGTTGGTCCCTTATTGGTTGTATGTGTATATTACTCCACCTTTTATCCCTCCCTGCTTGGTTCAGATTGGTCGATACCCTTTGTGTGCACCCCCCTATAAAAGACGCTGTCACCCCGGTCCCTTGGCTCAGTCCGACCGAGCAGGGCTTGGGGCAATAAACCGTTGACCCCCACTCTGTCTCTGGGCTGAGTCCTTCCCTCAACCCTTTACCTAGACGCGTCGCAACAGATCCTGCTGAGAGGATTTCAATATCCCTCGCTGCTCTGGGACCCAACGGCGAGGGTCTCAGAGTGGCTTCCCCAGAATCCAGCGGCTACCTGCGGAGCTAGCCGTGAGCCCTAGGATTTTAGGGAAACGCAGCACTGCCGCACTGTTCATTGTAACAAAGTCGTTCATCACAGCAGCTTCTGTGACACAATGGTGTGATTTTATCCTGCATGTAATCTGAGGACAAAGAAGTTATAAAATGCAGTTAAGCGCATTTAAGTTTTTATTTGAAACAGGTAAGTACTGGTAACTTCTGATCTGGTTCTGCATCCCTCCTGCTTCCCATGGGGATTACTGCTGGGAGGCTTCCTGATCCTCTGAGCTGTATCACACAGAGTAGTCTCCTTGGAGAACTGTACTTTGTTAAGGAATCATCCAGTTATTCCAGATGTTCGCTATGTTGCCCTCATATGCTGCCTGGCAGCTCCAGTGATCGCTGCACTGGAGTGGCTTTGTGGCATTTAATAGGTGCACGTACAGAGCTTGTTCCAAGCAGACCTTTGCAAAAGTAAGCATCTTGGAAATTACAAGATTATGGGATTACAATGCTCTCTCTATCTTGCTGTCTTTTGACAACATTATTTCATGAAATTTCAGTGAAATCCAAAAATAAATATGTAGGAAAACCTGTTTTGAGATGGGAGTTTTGATTGGAGTATGAGTTATCTGAACTGACAGATGTCTTTCAGAGGGTTCTGAGCTTCCCTCTTCTGCTACAAAAGCAGAGAGAATAATAGTAGGTTGAATGTGTATTAATGTGGCATGTAATATATTCTTTGTGACAGAAGAATGTCAATATTTAGAGATTAAATAAAATATTAAAAATTGGGTAAAGGGGTGCAGCTGGATTAAGTAAACCAATTATGAAAAAGCCTCTGGTCAGTAAATAAAGTATTTTTCACCTTTGAAAAAGAAAAATACACTGTGAAAGCACCAGATAAATAATCTTGACTTCAAATTGAAAGGCTTTAATGTGTCTCAAAAATATGAAGTAGTCAGTAAAAAC
This sequence comes from Oriolus oriolus, assembly GCA_013400235.1. Lineage (NCBI taxonomy): Eukaryota > Metazoa > Chordata > Aves > Passeriformes > Corvidae > Oriolus > Oriolus oriolus. The sequence continues at coordinate 108,227 of VXBT01009498.1, read as the reverse complement.
TTGATGGGAGTTTTAAAGTAGAAATTATTCTTTTATATGAAAGACTAAATATCCTTTCAGTTAGAAAATGGAAAACTAAACCTGGTAAAGATTTGCGCTACCATGACATGGTCAATATATCTTCTCTAAAACTGTTATGAGAGTTCTGCAATGTTAGACAACAAACCCAGCAACAGAGGGAAAATACAAATGGAAGATTTGAACCACAATTCACACAGATGCAGATTTGCCGTTGCAGATTATAAGAACCCACAAAGATAAGGTACAGAATAAGATACGGCACAAATGGTCACTTTGATATTGTTTTCATTTTTTTTCATAGAAGTAAGACCTAGGGCTTGCCTGATGTTCTGAGATCCAAATACTTCATGGCATTTCTTTTTGAAGGCTCAGAAATGAAGGTTAAAGGCAATTGAGACATTAATTTGTCAAAAATGGTGTACAACTTTTACTTGTGTTGTTTCTTTTGGCAGTTTCTTGCTCACAAGAAATTGATAAACTTCAAAATGTGTTTGTAAGAGGAAAATGAAAGGGTGAAAGTAGTATCAGATGGAAGAAGATAAATGGAAAAAAGGTAAAAATATCATTCAGAAATACCCTTATTCAGATATTTGAGAATGCGAATGATGAGGCTGCATTGACCCTGATAAAAAAAAATAATTTGGTGTGGTTTTATTAGACTTAAAGAAATCTTTCTTTTTCTACAGAAACGATGGTGTTAATGTTGGAAAAAGTTTTGAAATTTAAGTAATTATAAGCATATAATTTAAATATAGAATATAAAATCTATGGAATACATAGAACTTTTAATTTGATGAATTCTGATTGTAGAGCATATGCACAAAAAATTACAATAGCTTGACATAATATATGGGCTCTTAAATAAACATAGGATCTTAAAGACAGTGATAAAACCACAACATTGTCAAAATGTCAGCCATCTACAAAGAAAAGTAAAATGAATCTGATTGATTTTTTTGTTAGATTGTATTTTATCAATGGCTAAAGTTTTCAGGGTTATTTTGGTTCATAAAATTTATAAAAGGAAGAGCATGCTTGCTTTATTTTATTTTGATTTAGGAGTTTATGTTGATAAAATAGCCATTGAGATGAAAAATAGTAGTAAAAATAAACCTAAAAACCCCCCTTCAATTCACAGAGAAAGAAAAACATACAGCATCCTCCTTCACAGTTGGTTTTGGAATATCTTCAGGTGTTGCCGTCTGCCAACATGAATAGTTAACATCTTGACAGCTTAAACCACGAAGCATGGAAAAATTAAAGTAAGCAAAACTTGAGTGAACTTGAGAAAACAGTGTTTACCATAGGCACTGTTGTCAGATCCAGTCAGTTGTTTTCCCTCATGTGTTTTGCATTGATATTCATTTCATTATGACAAAATACATGGATTGATGTAAACAGCCTGGATTTTGCACTGTGTTCAGTTTGTAAATCTTGCTGATGCTCTAGGCCTGACAGTTAGAAGCTCAACCAGTATGCAACCTGGATATAATAGTAAATGTCCAGCAGTACAAAATATAAAAAAAGAAACACACACCACCCCACCCCCCACCTCCAGGTTTTAAGCAAGGATAAGTGTGAATATATACAGTGATGCTCAGTGCGTCTAGTTGTTGCAAAGGAATTGAAAATACTTACTTATTTTTGGTGGCACTATGATCCAGTTCCAAGCAAGGAAAAAGTGGGCTTTTGCACAGAATAGGGTGGCAAGACTGTGGCAATATTGTGGGAAGACTGCCTTGAGCCTAGGTGGTTTTTAGAGTTTTCTCTTAGGAAAGTTAGTTCTCTTAAAGCTAAGCTGCTGTGAAAGATTGAAGTGAAACTATCCCTTTGTATTTTCTTAGCTGAGTGCTGTCAAGTAACTTCACCGAGGCCAGACCATGCTGGGTGCATCTCTAAGGTGCTTAAGTGCATCATGTTTCGATCCTAAGCAGCTTTAGGCTGATTCCAGTGAATATAATAAGCTCAAAAAGGGAGTGATATGACTTGAAGTGCTTGAGGGCATAACCCTCCTACATGAAGGTGCAATGGACACAACTGAAATACCAGGAATTCTGTTTAAGAAGATTCTTTCCTGTGAGGGTTGTCAAACACTGGTATGGCTTGACCAGGGAGTTTGTGGAATCTTCATCTTCAGAGATAGCCAAAACCCCTCTGGACACAGCCTTCAGTAACCTGTTGTAGCTTCAGCAGCCCTGTTTGAGCAGGATGTTGGGCTAGATGATCTGCAAGGGTGCCTCCCTCTCAGCCACCCTGTGCTCCTGGGTTTTGTGTTGTGTTATGCTCTTAGAGTACATACAATTGCAAATTTAACCATGTATAGAAAAAAGAGTAAGAAACACTTTCTAACAAGAATTTCAGATCTGACACAGTGCAACGAAAGGTGACATTAAAGGTGGAATCAGTCACGTACTTGAGACATTTTAATCAAGATACCTGTTCAGAGAGAAATTCTGTAAATTAGAAAAGAGGAACAAAAAGGGTACAAGAAGAAAGACTATAGAACCTTAGTAACATTTAGAGATAACTTTTAATGTTTTATTCTTTTTCAAGGCATAGAGGTAATGGTACCTTAGAACAGTTAATCCAAAACATTATCTACAAAATTTTTGTACAGGATTTCAATTTAAAAAACTTCTAGAAACATACTGAAAATTTATCCTCAAAAACTACAGGATGCAGTAACCTTATTTCAGAAGAGTGTTAATTTCCAGGATGGATGTTATTGAAGAATTGCAACAAATTCAATATTTTGATAGCACATTCATACCTAGACCAGGTAAATGTACAAGATTCTTGAATATTCCCTTAGGGTTTAAGGGTTTTTTTTCACAAATAGAGCAAACAAAAGAGATAGATTTGCAATAGTGTGTGCATCAGTAGCTTTAACAAGTGAATTATTTCATTAAACACAAAGAGCTGTGAAAAACAAACTGAAATTAGATTCACTGTTTATCATTGCATAGCACTACATTCCACTTTTCTCCAAATACTGATGAGAGAAAATTAAAGGGCTCTAAATCTAAATACTGTGTGTTAGCCACAGTAATATGCAGCTTTATAGTCCTGTACTTCATGTGCATCTGAGGGATAAAATGGTATAATAAATGAACAGGATTTTCTGCCCTCTACAAACATGTTTTTATGCTATTCCCAGGCAGCAATTAATAGTTTGCCCTGAACATGTCTGTGACTTTTTAAAGTTGTATGTTGATGTATATGCATGCATACTCCAAAAAAACAAAGATGACATCAGTGTTTCTGACGTGCAGAGGAGCCTGGATGTATGCAGCACTAAATAGATATTGTAAAGTAAAAAATGTTTCTCTTCTTTTAGATTTAAATATGTTATTGAACAGGGAAAATGAAGACTTCAGTCTAAGTCTATGGAATTTAAGATGCCTGTTGCTGATTTCATTGTAGTAAAACCAGATATTTTTCTAGTTGTGTATTTTGGTATAGTGCATAATTCTCTGAATCAAAGGAAGAACTCCCTGAAAAAAGTGTTAAACCTTGCGAAGAAGTATCCCTTAAAGGTGAAAAAAAATCTAAATCAATCTTGCAGTAGAGAAAATCTGTACATGAAATTTTTTATTCTAGAAATTAAGAGTGCTCAAAATAATTTTGCTGTTTATAACAGCTACATGTCCCTGTAAGTATAAGCGGAGTCCAGCAAAGCGATTTCCTCAAAAGTTTTGTGTCAAAAAAGAAAAAATGAAGATGTACACTTTGGCCCACTTTCTGTGCTACACAAATGTTTGAGATGTAGGGTAGAGGACTGCTGCTCACAAAACTGGGCTGTTTTTCAGGTAAGTTTATCGTGTTTCTCCACAAAAGATGACCTCTGCATACCAAGGGTCATTTCAGAAGGAGGATTTATATCACCCAGCACTCAGTAGTTCAGACAGCTGGCAGGAGGATGAACTTGCCTTTTCCCAGATCTTTGGCACCGAGTGGGGTGATGGACACAGTGAGCACACTCCGCAGTGTTGACGCTGCTGGCACTGGAAAATAGACTCCTGGATACTACTGCAAGGAGAAACAGAGAGAAAAGTTGTAACTTTTACTGGTTTTGTGGAGAGGGAGAAATGTTCAATACAAGTATATCATTTTCTTCAGTCAGCCTATTTTCTTCATTTGGCTCTTGCCTCTGTATCTGAGAACACAAAAACAGTTGATCTCTGTAAACATCTTGATTTATGCTTTAAGAGCTTTAATCTTTCTGCTGATACTGTATATTTTATCCTCAGTGTTAACTTCAGTGTGAGAAATACTAATGGTTAAAATATGTGGGGCAAAAGACATTAGAAAGCTGGAGAGACAACAAAGGAACAAAGGACTGGAGAACAGCTCAGAGGCCAAAAAAAGAGCATCACAGCACCTTGGTTTTAATGTTGTCAGGTGCTCTGACTTAGCCTATGTTCTCCCAGCAAAAGATGTATGTTGTTATTCAGAGGTATACCTTGTAAAAGAAAAGGCTGAATCGTATGTTCTGAATAGCACAAACAGCAAGTTGTATAATTAATTCTGTTTAAAATTATACAGGTATAAAACCACTTCAGTCAAAGTGAGAAAATAAGGCCCTCATATAATAGAAAAGTCAATTTTTGATGGTTCCTGTCACTGGAGTAGCTTTTCAGGGTTGACAGGTCTGAGAGACATTGTATCCTGTCTGCAACCTTGTCAGATAAAACCACTGAAATGCAGGAAAACACTATCAATGGAATACTAATTTTTTTTCTTTGCTTAAATTAACTTCCTGTTTCCTTAATAGTTGTGAAATTGTGTGGCAGTTTGCTATTCAGTGTCCAGTAGCATTCATATCACCAACTAAATATTTATCTCTTCTTATCTAACTGAAGGAAGTTAGACTTTTTAAAAAAATAGATTGATTGTGATTGATAGCATCAAAAACATCTTCTCAGATGCTTTTAGAAGCTTCCAAAGCTGCTTCAGCTTTTGTGTCCAAATGTTATGCCAAAGAGCTAACAAGAATTCATTTGGTAGCATCTCCTAGTTAAAAATTCTTTTGACACTCTTGTAGAAAAAAATGGGTTGAATGTTAGCTAAGTGTTCCTAAACTTCACCAAGGATTGGTAGACATAAGAAACAAGATTGTTTCAATCCTGAAGAACCTTAATTGAGGTATTTAATTGGGGTGTTTAATTGCTTCACCTTTCAAAAGCTGATGTTTTGAGAACTATACATTCTTGATGCATTATTTTATTTACCCTTAGTTTTGAGAAAGTGGTTTGTTTTGCTTTTTTTTTTAGTTATTACACAAGCTATTCTTCCCTGTGTTTTTTATAGTATTATGTAGACTATTTTCCATCTGCACTGTAACTACAGTGTGTGTAGAGAAACATAAAATTAGAGGAGGAAGGAAAATAAATTATGTGTCAATACTACACTAACTTTGGCTTCAATTGTTTTGGAAACTTCTGCTGCACATCCATTTTATGAAATGTTATTATACAGCTATGCTTATCATTTGTTAAGTACCAGGGAAGGCTAGAAACTCTTCAAGGTGAAAAATGAATGCCAGTTTAGTCCTGTCTGACAAACAGTAGAGTCAGATTGGTTGTTGAGTGCAATTATAGAAGCATTCTTTCTACATGGCTTCTTTCATTCTGTCAAAATTATAGAGGCTTTTAACAGGAGTTTCACGGAGGGTATTGTGTGAAATATGGATGAACTGTGTCATCCCATGGTATAGATCTAATATATAAATTCTATTTAAAGAGAGAACAATGGAGAAGAAGACTCCAGTGAGTTGTCTCTCATTAGAAATTTTGGATTAATTGATTCTCTGATCTTTATTTTGACAGTTATTCTTAACCAGCATTACAGCAGTGATTGCAAAGAAAATTACTGTGGGTTTGATACTTTCAGGAATATATATGTATATACACACATATATAAGCATTTACTCTCACTGAGTATATTTTTAAACTAAACTAAAGGACATATTCATATTCTAATATATTTATGTCTTTAATGATAATGGGTTATAGAAAGGGTTTTTAGCATATTTACTATCATATCCCTTATAATTACAGAAGCAATTGTCTATAAATAATCACATAGTATATGAGTAATCAAATTAATCCTGACATATAGGTATTTTCCACTGTCATAAAGAAATTTTTTTGATTACGTCTAGTCAGCTGGCATTCAGAAAAAATAACCTGATATGCTTGTTTCTCATGTTATATTATAATTACTGAAGATTTCAGGGAACAGACAGACCTAAATACTACAGAAATTTCTGTGATGCATTATCTCTTGTTTTCAAACCCGATCTGCTTACAAATGCAATAAAAAGGTTATTTATTGCTTAAAACTAGAATAAAATAATTTAATATAACTTTGATTTTTTTTTTTTTAATGGAAACTATTTTCCAGTGTAGTTGCTCATACTTTCCTTATAATGTTAATTTCAGCATCAGGCTTAAACTCTTAAGTTCCTGACTTCTGTAAGCATTTGCAGGATATAGTGTTGTTATAAGTTAAGGTCATACCTCTTGATGAATTCTTGTAATGAATAGTTGCAGAAGGATTTTTATGACCGTTCGGGTTCCTTCCTTCCTTCCTTCCTTCCTTCCATCTTGCCACTAACTGTAGAAGAAGGTTCGCAGACAGATTTTGAAGATGCTTATCAACAACATAAACTTACAGAAGTGTAGTTTATTTCAAATGCATTAAATGCTATTCCAGTGCATATAAGCAGTTTGGACTGAACAAACAGGTTAAATNTCTATAAATAATCACATAGTATATGAGTAATCAAATTAATCCTGACATATAGGTATTTTCCATTGTCATAAAGAAATTTTTTTGATTACGTCTAGTCAGCTGGCATTCAGAAAAAATAACCTGATATGCTTGTTTCTCATGTTATATTATAATTACTGAAGATTTCAGGGAACAGACAGACCTAAATACTACAGAAATTTCTGTGATGCATTATCTCTTGTTTTCAAACCCGATCTGCTTACAAATGCAATAAAAAGGTTATTTATTGCTTAAAACTAGAATAAAATAATTTAATATAACTTTGATTTTTTTTTTTTTAATGGAAACTATTTTCCAGTGTAGTTGCTCATACTTTCCTTATAATGTTAATTTCAGCATCAGGCTTAAACTCTTAAGTTCCTGACTTCTGTAAGCATTTGCAGGATATAGTGTTGTTATAAGTTAAGGTCATACCTCTTGATGAATTCTTGTAATGAATAGTTGCAGAAGGATTTTTATGACCGTTCGGGTTCCTTCCTTCCTTCCTTCCTTCCTTCCTTCCTTCCTTCCATCTTGCCACTAACTGTAGAAGAAGGTTCGCAGACAGATTTTGAAGATGCTTATCAACAACATAAACTTACAGAAGTGTAGTTTATTTCAAATGCATTAAATGCTATTCCAGTGCATATAAATCGAAATGACTGAACAAACAGGTTAAATAAGCAGTTTGGACTGTGAGGAAAATTACAAGTGAATGAGCTTCAGGTCATGCAGACAAGTGATGAAAACAATTTCTAATAGTTTGGTATGGTACTTTTTAATATAAATTGGCTGTTTAAACAATGCTTAAAATGTGTCAACCCTGTTGTTGTGAGGTTTTCTCGTGCCAGTATCAAAGCCTTTTCCATTGGTTTGTAATAACAAATTGAAGGGCTACGAATTTGCCAAAGGCTACTTTGTGCAAAACTTACTTACACAGGTGAGAACTTTCTCATGTGAGCTGTTGCACTCCTGTCATAAAAATTCCTCACACGAACATGTTCCACCATGTGAAAAATGTTGTTTTCCAGTCTTTGAGTGAGGAATCAGGTTGATTTAGTAAAGTGTATGCATCAGTTCTTGGCAATTTGATGATACTAATATAAATTCCTCTAGACTGTGATTAGCTTCTGATATATTCTTAGTGTAGAATAGTGTGGAGATCAAAATCCATATATTTTTTTCTTTTGCACAGAGTGTTCAGTCATATAAGTAATCCACATAAGAAATTTCCAAGGCAGTTTTGAAATCAGACCACGACAGGGCAGTATTGATATCCTAACTGTTCCACTCTTAATCTTTGAAGATCACAAATTTCTTGAAAAATATTTTACATTTGTAATATTGTTGCTTTTCTTAGGAGACCAGGGCTAGAAACCCAGTGTCCCGTTTCATAACACCTCCAGCACCTGCTATTATATCTCACATATGCTATCATTCCTTCCAGGCAGGCTGGAAATCATAATGCTGTCCTGCTATCAGGTGAGAAGATCTCGGTTCAGCAAACCAATAAATGTACTCTTTATTTGGAGATGACACCACTGAATTAAAAGAGATGAAGACTAAATTGCTGAAATAGAAAGTAACATATATATACACATTTAGTTCTGAACAGAGAACAGATGCATGTTCTCCTTGTCACATCACAGTTACAGCTTAGTGAGACTATTGTAAAGAAACTTATGCCATGATTTGATAATTTCATACAGCTAACCCTTTTCCACCTAAAATTTAGGGATGGTTGGCGCTATCCTTAGAGTGGGTCAATTCAATATATGGGGTGAGATTTAAGCACTCATTTAAAGACACCTATTTTTGTTGTAAAAGGCTATAGCTGTGAATATGGTGAATAATTTCAATAATATGGTGAAATGTAGGAGTGACTGAATTTCAAAACCAGTTCTCAGTGTTTGAAATAGCGGTGATTTATTTGCAATAGCAGACATGTGGCAATCTGCACTCAGTTTTGGGGTGGGAGGGAGATATCAAATCTTCCCACTTTTTTATTTTAAGATGGATATAATGCTAATTTAAAGAACTATGCTGAAGATTAGGAATATAATGGAGAATAACTATGAAAGGTTGTTTTTTCTTTTTGAGGAGATTGTTGTTCTGAGGTACCTCATTCCATACTTTTGCTAGGCAATTCATAACAGATCCTGTAACATAATTTATCTTTTGAAGGCTTGGAAAGAATCCAGAACCAAAATCAGTTTACTTCTGTTTCAGCTGATGCTGTGACCCATCAATGCCAGGTACAATTATAGAAAGGTTTTCAGAGTTTTTGCTGCCATTTGCAATTAGGTTATGCAAAAGATTACGCCTTCTGGATTTCTTTGTTCTACTGCATAACCGAGCTCCATTTTCATTCATATGGAATTAAGATTGGCTGTGTACCTGGGCCTACAGCTATTTACCTTGCACTTCATGTCTTGTCTGTGATTTTTTTTTTTCTATATTAGTTGTAGATTAGGGCATGAATTTACTATTATAACTGGTTGATTTTGAAATTGCAGAATTTACTTATTCCCTCACCCCCACACCCCACAAGTTATTATCCAAAGTCTAACTTGTTATTTAAACAATTAATTCGAAAAATTATGTCATCAATGTACAAAGATAAAAAAAGTACCTACAATGCAAAAAACCTTTCGGATTTTTTTTCCCATTTTCTATTTTTTAGGAATATTTAAGTATGGTAGTTGTATTTACTGACTATGAAAGGTTGCTCATACTAATGGTGACTCACTTAGCGTTTTGCTGAGTCTCTGTGATTAGCAAAATACAATAATGGTACAAAATTACTGCAATTTGGGACTTGGATCTATGACATGACTCCACTTTTCTGTTTGCTTTTCTTTGGGGCTGAAAAGGTTAGATTTCTATAAATAGGACATGATCCAATAATCTGTAGAATTGTCTGTCTTTTGCTTTTGAGAGTCTGTGACATTTTCTTTTGATGATACCAGGTTCAATGGCTTTAGAGAAGTTGTGCTGAAAGGAAGTGGTTCTCAGACTGGTATCAGCTTCATTCTCCCTTTCCTGTTAATACTTGTAAATTTTTTTAATATCATTTCCAAGAGGCAGTTTCCAGAGGTTATATTGTTGCCAGGGTTGGGGGAAAACATTAAATATGGCCACACCATACTCTACAATGTGGAAAGCGGCATGCTCCATTGTGAAGCCTATACTTATGGCAAGGAATAGGCAGTAAAAATGATAATAAATGCTCTGAAGTGTGTTCCTAGTCCCCATGTGTACTAGTGTATCAAATACCAATCCATTTTGACTGATATAGACAGTTTGGCAGACAGCAAGATGCTCACACTTGGCAAACTTCTAAATCCATGTTTAGGCATAAAAGTTCTAGTGAAATAATTTTTGGTGCTTTTGAACCTTGGCAGCTGCTTTTGGCTTGGAAATAATTTTTAGTTATTCAGTGTTGCTGGAATCATTAATGATGGTAAATGGCAGTGAGTGGGTTGTATCAATTGTAACTTTTTGAAAGTTAAAAAAAAGATATACGAGAATTTGATCGTGACTTGGAATCACTGCAATCTTATTTGCCTACTCTTAAAATAACTGTTGCCAAGAATAAATGAAAGATTTTATCATGTTAACATCTGGGCAGAAAGTCAGGAGGTGCTGTTACTTCATTTACATACAGAAGAATAATTTTCATTGTAGGCACTGTGATGATAAAGGAAAATTTAATGAATTGATAGGTAAAGGTCAGCTATTAGAGTATGCTAATTCCCCACATTAGAAATGTCTCAGGTTGCAGGTAATCCACTATCCTGGAATGGCTGGAGGGCAAAATGTCTTAGAAGAACAACAAGGCCAAAGTTAGGTTATTTCAAAAAGAGTGGGTTTTTAGATAGAACCCCAAGAAAATGTCAACATTTTATCCCTCTTGATTTCACTTTATCTTTTGTGTAGGAAGACCTCTATAATCAGTGTCATTCAGAAAGTAACTGAAGCAGGAGTATCTCATCCTACATCTGAGTTCCTTTACAAGTCTTGTCCACTGAGGTTCTTTTCTTTTTAACCGGTGTCCTTTGCTGTGCATACTTTGAATAAAATATTCCAGAAGAGTATAAAATGCTAGTGGAAAATGGCACTTCCTTAAAAAAACATTAATATCAGTTCAGAAAGCAACTTCTTCCACTCTGATGATCCATTAAATGTCTGGTATGTGCTGGCTTATGATGCCCTCCCTTTATTTATGTACTTCTGAGAGAAGTTGGCATAACTCTTCTTTGCATCTCATTTATTAATAACAATTTAAAATTACAGGTGTCTAAATTCTGGTATGAACGCTGAAGAGAAATTTCCCATGCCTATATGAATAACTGTCAAAAAGACCTGATTGTCTCCTATCTTCTCTTTTAATTTCAGTCTGGATTTCAAGGAAACAGCAGAAACAAAACTGTTTCTTTGCCATGAGCAGAGTCTGGTGATCTTTTCTGTCATTCTTAGAATATATAAAATAAATTTTAGCATCACCATGCCTCATCCTGACAAAAAGTTTAGGAGATTAAAGCAGTACTTCATAGAATGTACCACTAATTTTCTTTAATTTATTTCATTAAATGAGCATGAATAATAGAATTTGCAGCAGTGCCTCACTGTAGCAGGTGATATGTGTTTATTTTTATAAAAATGCAAATATACTGAATATATAATATTTTAACCAGCATGTTTAAATAAAGCAATTTAAATAATGAAATTATATTTCCCTAATTAAGAAATGACAACTGGTAAGTGCTTTGGCAATATTGCTATCTCTCACTTCATTTTCTACTAGACAAGAAGCTCTTGCTTCTGAATTATTTTCTCTTCCCTTTTTTGGGTAGCATGAGAAAGTCACAAAATTTTAAATTTACTATTACCATTGAAATCAAGAGGAGCTTTTTAGAATTTAAGTCACTTCCTCGACTTCCTTTCCAATTAATAGAATTGTCTTTAAAATTGAATTCAGATACATGTCCATACTGAGTTATGCTTTACTACTCGACTCATTCCATTGAAAGCACTACATTTGCCTAAAGGCAACTGGCATTATTTATCTAGTACTATGCATTTTCTGTTTTCTGGTTTACAGCTGTTACAGTATTTGCTGTTTTCTGGTTTTAACAACAGAGTATTTGCTCCACACTTTTTTATGGCTTTCTGACTGAAATCCATAACTTCACAGGGAGCAAGAACTAAGGAAAAGACTTAATACTCATGCAAACATAGATGGTGTAATTAATTTCAAATTATGACTATAACGGCTCCCAAATCAACTGTATTAAAACAGCAGCTTCATCCAGTGTCAATGCTTATAACCACTTACTGGAATGTCTTCCATTACTCACTACACATGATGATACACATAACTGATGGAATGAACTATAGACTTCCTCACGTTCCACAGCAAAAGCTGGACATCAAAAATCACTGACTGTTAAGTGTGTATTTATTTTTTCTAATTTCATTGCCCAGGCAGGATGAAGTGGCAATAAAGAAATAGATAGTGAAGGGTAAAGGATATTTTAATAATCCTAATGATAGAGATGCCAGGAACTTCTATTTGTTCTAATTATTTCAACAGCTCTTTAGATGATGCATAAAAATAACCAGTCTTCTAGAAATTTTCTGAAAATTTATTAATTTTGTTGTAAGTGTCTAATTATTTTTGCCAGTGAATATAATTTCTGATCAATTTGATTCCAAAGACTGGAAACATGACTGTCCTATCTTTCATGAATGTATTTCTTGGACTTGTGAAAATAGGCACAGTGATAACTGTGAAAAATGTTGGTGAATATTGCATAGAATAATTACTCCCTGTGTCATACATAAATTCTGCTTACATATGTTGCAATAGTATGCCATTTTTCATTGATTCCTCTTCAAAATTCGTTACCCTCTCTGAATCCCCAACATAGCTATTTATTCCCCTTCCTGTACATGAAGTAGATCTGCTGAAGCTATATTATGCAAAGGATAATAGAAAAAGAAATCTACTGTGTCTATGAATCCATAAATATTAACAGTGTATGGGGTTTGTGTGAATTAGCTGTATAATACACAGAGCATTAAAAATGCATATAATGGATGAAGATACTTACTTGGGAAAATAAAGACCCCCACCTTCCTAACAAAATTGGAAGGTAACTTCCATTATTCAAATATATCTTTTGTTTATAGTTTTATTTGGTACAGAATTCGCCGTGGTGCTTCATACTTAATCAAAAACTGTAATCTTTGTGGCCAACTGTTTTGTAGGTGTTGTTCAACACCTTCAGTTTAGTTTTGTATATTTCTCATACTTGAAGATATAGCAGTGCTGAAACTTTTAAATCAATTGGCACAGAACATTGTCGAAGCAAAGAACGCTGTGCTTTCAAATTCTACACACGGTGAGGCAAATACTAGTTCCAATTTTTCAAGCAGTCCAAAAGGCAAGATGATGTCCTTTATTTTTTCCCATTAAAAATTTTCTGATGTAGCTAAAATTCATGCAGCACTTTGTCTAAACAGGTTGTTTTGACCATGGCAATTGTTGAGACTGAGATGCACTTGTGTCAAATAAGATTAGTCCACATTTCCTACATCAAATGGCTCTGCATATATAGTACAATGTTTTTGACTCTTAGTGTCTCTATGGTACATTATCCTCTTTAAATCTGATGCATAGTCAGTTGTTCCTCCTCTCATATTTTCCCAGCCAGAGATTATTCCTATGTGTGATACTTTGTACTTTATTGAATTGAATCTTTTTGTCTTTTTTTTTATTATTTTGGATTACTTTTTCAATTTGTCAAGGTTACTTTCAATTCAAATCCTATTCACCAAAGTGCTTGCAGATGCTTTCAGCTTAGTATTGTCTGCAAATTTAATAAATGTACTCTCTATTCCATCATCCAGGTCCTTAATGAAAATATTGAATAATACTGGATCCAGGACAGGCCCTGTGAAATCCCACTCAGTATTTCCTTCCAGTTTGACAGCCGGTAACTGCTGTAATTGTAGCTTCACATTCACGGTGCTCTGCAGTTTCATTAGTGTAATCCAGATTATTTAATTCTTAGTTTATTTATGAATATGGTGGCAAATATATATCTTATGAATCAGAGTGGCAAATGCTTTGAAGCAATTAACATGTATTATATCTACTCCTTCCACCTATCAGTAAGGCCTAGTCACAGGGAGGAAGTAGATGGGATTGATGTTTTCTCTTGCCAAGTGGATATCTGCTCTAGACTGTCTGTAGTCTTTACGTAAAGACAACTATTCCATCATTTCTGTGAGAATTTGACTTAGACTGGTTAATTTTTTATTCTCTCAATCCTTCTATTCTATTTTTTCAAATCTAAGCAGAGCTGTGTACATCTTTTGATCCTACTGTCCTCCCTATTCTCAGAGGAAAGATAAATGCTAACCTTGTTTCAGTTCATTCCTGGATTGATTCCAGTAGCCTGTAACTTGCTAATTACTCAGTTGAGCTGTCACTTTTGAATGAAAACTGAAATAAAAATCTCCAGTAATAAGTTGGTAGCTTCCCTCTTTTCCTAATCAGGTTTTGAAAAATTCTTATTATACTGTATACTTTCTACAGAGAAGTTCTTGGTATGCATCTTTATGTTTAACTGTGTAAAATGTATTTTTGTTTGTTTGTTTGTTTTGCTAATTCCTTCATTTTTTTTCAGATACTTTTGCAATTCCTTGTAATAAGTTTGTCACTTTACAGTCATGACTAATTTATTGTTACCAACAACATTATCATCTTACTGCTGAGCCTTTTATGAAAATGCTCAACAGTAGCTCTGTGCTGGCAATCTCTCCATGACTTTTTGTCTTAGTGTCTCCACACATTTCGAATATTCCTCAGTTCTCACTTGCATGAATTATTTCCCACTCTTCATAAAACTCCTTGAATTTTTGACCATGTTTTATTTACCCAACCTCACCAAACTTTTCAATTTTAGGGTTTTTTTAAATCATTCATGTTGTTTTTTCATGTGATGATCTTTAATGGCCAGAGAGCTGGAGCACCTCTCCTATGACGGCAGCCTGAGAGAGTTTGGGTTTTTCAGCCTGGAGAAGAGAAGGTTCTAGGAGGACCTTAGAACAGCCTCACAGTACCTGAAAGAGTACTCTCCTGATGGAGAGGGATTTCAAAAGGGCATGTAGCAGCAGAACAAGGGGGAATGGCCTTGAGATGAAGGACAATAGGTTTAGATTAGATATTAGAAAGAAATTCTTTACTGTGAGGGTGGTGGAAGAGGAGAGTTTTCCCCAGAGTTGTGGATGCCTCATCCCTGGCAGTGTTCAAGGCCAGGTTGGATGGGGCCTGAGCAATGTGGTCTAGTGAAAGGTGTCTCTGCCCATGGCAGAGGGATTGGAACGAAATGATCTTTAACGTCCCTTCCAATTGAAACCGTTCTTTTATTAAAATAAAAATTAGTATTCTATTCTAGTGATGTGCCCACAAGTACTGAGTAGACCAGTGACTGTGTTACAAATAAAGGACATCAGGTTAAGTGTTATCTGACTGTGAAGTATTTGAGGCATTCCTGGCTCCATGGTACCCTGTAAAACACAAGGGAAGAATATGCAGTAAGAATTTACCTAAATCTGTTCCAGTTCTAGGAGACGGCAAAACCTGCATGAAGTTTAGTGGGAACAAAATTAAATAATTTTGAGTGCCAAAGTATGTATTAACAAATGCATTTGCAAATTATAGTTTGTTTTCATCATTCAGAGAACAGGAAATACAATTTAATTTAAGAGCTCTTATTTTCAGCCCCTAAATGACAGATCTTGATTAAAACAACTTGCAAGAAATTTGAAAACTTTACTGTCTCTACGAAATATAGCAAGGAGTGGGAAAAAACCAACAAAAACACCTCCTTGAAATCTCAGGCTAAGTTTAGAGCTTGTGATAATACTCCGGAATGGTATTTTCTTAAACATTAACTGCTGTACTTCAGGCTTAAGAGCGAAACAGTCCAAGATAAGCATTCTCAAAAAGGTTTTATTTCACTGCCATATGATAGAACAATTTCTGATGGAACAGAAAATTCATGTTCAAAGACTATATGATGTAATTAATTATTGGAAGGCTAAGAAATATTTGAATTTTACAGTAGTTTACCAAATCAAGTTTAATCACAAGAGGGAAGGACCTGAAATTGTATATGATGTCTTAGTTATCCAAAGGCATATTTTAATTTTGAAATTTGGGATGAATGGAACTTGACTTTTTTAGGCAAAATCTATGAAACAAGACTTTTGGTTATAAATAAAAGGATGGATTTTTGAGCTTGCATGATTGGAAGCATTAAATTGCTTTTTAGTTAGAAGCTGTTTTATCTTAGCTTTAGCCTCAGGAAGAGTAAACTATTATACTTGGGTATTGCTGGAGGCAATGGTTTCTTCACAGATGGTCAGCGGCTACTTTCTTTTGCTTTATTTTTCTTTTGATTCAAATTAAAGAAATCTAGCTGCAAACATCTTGAAGGCAGAACATAACTATGAAATAAATGATGATTGATAAAATCCTCTACTTTCATCTTAGCTTTTTAATTTATAAAAATATTCAGAAATGCATCTAAAAGAGTTATAAAAAAAGGATTAGAAGTGTCTTAAATTTTTTAGCTCTGACACATATAGTTTTTATGATGTTTGGCATCAGACAAAAAACTATCATCCTAAACTTTTTAGGAAGTCTGAATTAGTTCAAGAATTGTTAAAATGAGTAGACTTTTAACATCTGATTTAACTAGTTAAAATCAATCACAAAAGTAGTTGTCAGAACAAACAATTTCAAAGACGCATTAAAAAATCATCTCTTATACTCTCAGATGAAATTTTAGAAAACATGCTAGCTACCCAAGCTGTTTTCAGCTAAGTAATGAGTCACCCATGAAAATAAAACTCCAATTACTCTGGCAGATTTCTCGTTTACAAATGCGTAATAGTAATGCCAAAATCTGTTCCACTGCTCTCAAGTTCAACTTTAGCTAGGGAAATGACGTGAAATGATATCCATCAAAATTCTTTTAAGCAGAACATACACTCTGAGTAGTAATGCATACAACCTAATTCTTTTTCAATAAATAAAGTTACAAAAAATTGTAGTTCTGTTGATGAAGATGCCTTCACTAAAGTTAGTATTTTGTTATTAATTTCCATATATTCAAGTTCTAAAAATAACTTTAAGTCTCAAAATATGTCCAGAAAAGTGCTGTGCAGAACAATGTCATGTAGGCTACCACTAGGGAAATGCAAATATGTCAGTCTCATCCTTATTGTGTAGTAGCAAAATTCTTCAGAAACCTACAGGGATTTGTTTTACATTGCTTTTCTTTATCTGTGTTTCTCTGGGGTTGAAGATTGATCTTAAGGGGTTGTTTGTACATTTCTTTGTCTATATATTTCATGTTTACGTTTTAAAAGCTTTCTTGGGTGTAGTAGCATCAGCTGGAAAAGCAAGGGAAAGCAAATCTTTAGTGGCAAGACCCTCAGCTAAAATTTTATTACAGTTAGTGTTAGGGCAACCTAGCTTCACAAGTCCATGCAAACTAGTTTCCAATTACCATTTGTAGAGGATGTTTCCAGGCTAGTGTTTGATTATATTCATGGAAAATATGCAAGAACACAGACTCCATGTTTGTATAAAATTAAAATAAAGATTTCCTGCACATCTCT
Organism: Oriolus oriolus; assembly: GCA_013400235.1. Taxonomy (NCBI): domain Eukaryota; kingdom Metazoa; phylum Chordata; class Aves; order Passeriformes; family Corvidae; genus Oriolus; species Oriolus oriolus. The sequence goes on along the minus strand of VXBT01009498.1, from coordinate 90,731 downwards.
GAATTTATTTATGATAATTTGTACATCCCAACTATTCACAAGATGGATTTGACTAATGCAAAATAAGCTTCTATCTCTTCACTTGGGAATGCACCAAATGTCTTGCACAGCCCCTGACGCTGCTGTTTGCACCCCAAAAGTGAGCCATACAGAGGCCATTTCTGATGCCTCTGGAACTGCTTGATCTGATTCCCAAGAGCTCTGGTTTTAGAACTTTGCATGTGCAGCCTTGGAGCATGAGGTTTTGCCTGTCTGCAGTGGGAAACTGAAAACCCCTGGGTTTTCCTTTTGGGAAAAACTTTTCTTTCAGCCTTTCATCATTTTTCAGTTTTCCAGCACTGCATAGTCATTTGAAATAAACAACAATATCAAATCTATTGCAATACAGCATTAATAAGTGTGTTATTTTTATCAGACATGCGATGATTTTATGTTTGCTAAACAGCAGCTGTTGTATTTAGTTCTGGGCCATAAAAAATGAAACCTAGTTTCTGAAGCCAATATTTATGTATGGAGAACTGGTATTGTAGCCAGTATTGTGGTGTTTGTCCTCCAAATAGAAATCAAATACCACCATCAAAAAATCTATTTACAGACAAGTGTATATTCTAAGTGTTCTTTTCTTATTTTATACTACCAATTTTGTATTCCTTTTTAAGCTGCAAACTGCAGTCCCTGAAGGCTTTTAGCATCTAGAAGGTCTGTCCTTAAATGGGTTATGCTGAGCTTAAGTGGGTTACGCTGAGGAGAGATTTCTACATCTATGAATCAAGATTTAAAAGACTGAGGAGCTAAACACAGGCCAGCTCCTTTTTGCACGTGAAATATTAGTAATTGGATTTCAAATACATTATTTACACTTCATCTAGAAATTAGGTGGTTGGTAATTATGCATGTGCAGGTTTTTCCCATTGTGGGTTTATTGCATTATGTGTGTATAGACATTCAAACAGATTCTGTGCAGACTCAGCCCAACTTTGCCAGCACCGTTCTTCCAATTGAAATTCTGGGGAGTTGAGGCAAGGTTGAGAGGGAATGTAGGAGGAAGATAAGGAATAAATTAAAGGGTGAAAGGTAAACTTTGAACCAACACTTCTTTCTTTACCCTGAGGCTTATTTATTCTCCAGAGGTCAGATCCTACAAATCTTGTTGAAACTGAATTTTCGTAGGAGCTTTTAAGGAACAGAAGTAGAATCCTAACCTTTTTGTTGTCTGTGTCCATGTCCCCTTACCCAAATTTTCAACGCTTTTGCTATTTTAATTTGTAATCTGCCATCAATTTATTAAGCATATTGATTTCATTTTAAGAATAAATTAAGAAATAGTTCCTGTGTACCTGTGTGTAAATAGAAAATATCTTCTGAAATAACAACATAGAAGCAAGTGTTTTACTCCATTATGCAAAGCTTCACTTAGAAATAACTTCTCATCATGCAGACTTCTGCTCAAGAAATTTATCCTGCCACCTACTTCACCATATGGAGCTTTAAGAGTGCTAAGTCACAGCAGAAGTATCTGTAAGCATTTGTGATAGTGCTGAACACGTGCCTAAATCAGTGAAGATGCAGAACCTGTACACTCATAGCACAGATAATTTGAGCACTAGTTTCTTTTGGACTGTATTTGCTGTAGTAGGGCTTTAGACACTTTATATGTTCTCCAACACCACCTCCTAATATAATTATTGTTCCGAGATTCAGACTGCCCTTTCTACAACCCAATGTTTGATTTTCTTTGTTATATTAACTTTTATATTAACTTTTCTATTTTAAGTACCCTGGAAGAAAATATTTCATGCCCTTTTTTGAGATGCAAAATGATGATCTGATTGATCTTGCAAATTTACAGCTGGGGATAAATACAGTTGTAATGGTAGAAAAGGGGTGTTGTTTCACTACTTTAAAATTATACCTTTTTGTTGTTTTGGGGGTTTTTTAACTAATTAAAGAAACCCCAACCTCTAAACAGCAAAGAACAATAATTTATAATAGCTGTAACTCATGTCTGAAATCTCTAATGGTTGACAACCTTCTCTTCTGCCCTGTAAGCAAATATTCGTCTTTATTCAAAGTACTAGGAGACCAAGACAAAGAAAAAAATGCTATTCCATGCCACACAAAACATCAGTTTGCACTCTTTTTATTTAGTGTGATTAGATCTTATTCCTGCAGAAAATAGTATTTATTATTTACCGTTTCAATAGCCATTGTCAAAAATGTAGCAGATCCACAGTTTTAGCCTGGCACACAGGGTATAATTTGGTATAATTTGCCTTTTTTTTTTTTTTTTTGGGCTATGAAAATCATAAAAGAGTTTGCTAATAAGAGGGTTTTCCATGCACAAGGCTGAATTTTCTGAATTGCAAGGAATATGACTATTTTTAGTAAAAGTGCAAGGTTTTTTGCTCTTGCCCTTTATTTTTTTCTTGTCAAGCTATAGTTCTTACATACTATCTGTAATATCCTAAAACAGCTCTAGATGGTAGTTTTATAATGGCAATGCTGATACCAAGAGTATGTATTTTTTATGTCAATGTTGTGCATGGAAGTCAAATAATTTTCCATTCCACTGACATCCTGAAACATTTTGTAACACAAATCTGTTAAATGCTTATTAGTAGCATGTAAAACTATGAAGAGTTACAGGTTGTTCTCATAAGAGTAACCTTTATTAGTTTCTACTTTAACAAAAGCTGGTCTTTAGTTCAGCTGGGGGCATTTGAAAAATGTCTTGACCAAAGAAGTATAAAGTGGAAAGGAATAAATTGTATGTTAATCATTAGGAAATATGTTTTAATAACATCAGTAAAATAGACTTACCTAGACAGAAATATAACTTCTTTCTGATATTGCCGTACTTTTTTCTGCTTCGGTTAGCTATTTAAACAAAGCTTTGCACTCTTGCAGCAAGTTCACCTTCAGAGAATAAACTTTCTCAATGGGCAGCAAAAATGTGTACAGTTAGTTAAAATGAACTTTCCAGAAACATTTGAATGAATGGGGAGATTGTGAGCCAGCTTCTAGCAAAAGGCTTATCTAATGCCCCATGTGAAAGCTCAGTGTATTGTTTTCATTAAAGCTTGAATGAAAAACGGCTGATCTGAGGTAGTACGCGTTATCGAAGATGCAGTCAAAGCCATTTTCGGCTGTGTACGCTGCAAAAGTGCTACTGGTAGAAAAACATAAATTGTGTGCTATTCCTTGGGGGTAAAATATGTGTTCAGACACCAAGCACACATGAATAATGTTTCTACCAAATTTATTTGCAAGTGCGCCTTATTTGCAAAGACTGAGTTTAGCAGGAATATCACACAATATGTGGGATAGCATTAGAGAAACTGTCATCTCTGACTTTTCTTCTGCGTGTTTTCACTTCTACCCTCTTCCACAATATATCACCTAGTTTAGTTTACTGTAACTTCACAGTAGTTCAGTTTCCTGTACTTTACACATTTCTATCTTTTTTATAGCCAGCCTAGAGTACTAACTCCATCAATCTTGGTTATGACAATGCAAGGCTGATTTATTTTCTTTCTTATAGCTGTGCCCAAAAATGCAGACTTGAAAAGCAAAATTACTTGGTTGACGAAAGTACTCATTCAGTGATGCAGACACCTTGATTTCAATGGAACCACAATATTACTAAAAGTGGGATTTTTTACAAGGTTACAGTTGCTTTACTGTTATTCAGTGTTGTACTTCATGTGTAAATGCATTTCAAATCTTTTAACTTTCCAATTAATAGAAACTGAACCCAAAAACAAGGATAGGTTTTGAAACTTTTCACTGCCCAGCTCAAACCTGTCAGGTAACCAAATTGTTCTGTTATTCTCCTGATCCACATTTGTAAATTAATAGAAGATACGCAGAGCCACAGGTGCTAAGCATGTTTGGAATAAACAGTAGCCCCTAGTAGTACTCTTGCTGCTCAGTGCTCTTGTTCAAACAGTCATGTTAAATCAGAACACATGGTAAATCAAGTACTTCATAAAACAACAAATTTGGTAATTCTCTGCATAATACTGCTTATTTTTTGTTTACATTTTTATGGGAATATAGCTTCTTTTTATTTTCTTTTTTAAATATAATAAATTTATACCAACTCATTCCCTAACTGATGCAGCTCCAGGAGGAGGCAAGCTGTTGTCTCTATACTGCTGTGTATGAGCCAGCTCCTGACAAGGCTATAAAGGGTACATTTCCTGCCAACTCAAAATATTTATCTTCTGGAAAATTCTTTGTAGCATCTGTGAAACATGGCAGTGATTATTTCTCATGGCTTTATGAGAGTCTCATGGTTTAGCCCATGCCATAGGCACTTCAAGCTTGACCCATCTGACTATGACTCATAATGCGTGCTGCTCCTGAGGTTCACCTGAGGGCAGAGGATTATCAGAAATGATCCTACAAGGGCCCTGTTGCCTGTCCCAAAGGTATTGGCCTCAACAGGTGTTCTGAAGTCAGACCAGACTGCTTGGCTGTAAGAAAAATATGAATATGAAACAGCAACTCCATGAGACACCAAAGCGTCAGAACCCAACTGAGATCTCTCAGGTCAGAGAATTGCAGAGAACTGTGTAGCCATGGCATCTAAAAAACATGTATTGTTTGTCAAAGCTGGTCTGGCAAAAGTACCATTGTCCTGGTACAGGTTTTTAAGCTGGAAGTTTAGCAGTGTTTCTATGGAAACAGAACAACCCCATTGATTTAAAAGGAAATGCTACTGATTTGCAAAAAAGAAGAGTTAATTACAGGGAGGTCAAGGCTGCATACTCCATTTTAATTAAGTACTCTGAATATTATTTTAATTAAGAAATATGTATTATTTTTTAAAAAAATGCAAGTCAAATAGTCCTTTAAAATAAGAAAAAAATAAGAGATCTTACTTTCCTCTATCTTAAACACAATTCTAAAGAAGTGCTCAGTGACAGCAGCAAAATTCAGCTAGCAGGTTGTGACACTGGAATGGAAATGCCCATATATGGGTGTCTATGTGGAAAAAAAATACACACCCTTTGTAGCTGTTAAAGATCTGTTTGGTGCAGCCTAGACAGCTCAGTTCCAAGTGGACACTCACACTGGGGCTGCTGAGCATCTCTAGGTTCTATACACTGCACTGATTGCGTTTTCAGTGCCACCAATGGACAACCAGTCATCTTAAACTGTGAGCTAATGCTTACTCAAAGAATCCTTAGAGTTTATGTTATAGGCTTGTTGTGGGTTTTTAAGCCCACTTTCGATGATATTGTGGGGCGTGAACAAACCTGTTTTCCAGCTTCAGTGCTGGATCCAGAAATTTCTATAGATATCCAAGAATTTGAGATAAATTAATGTTAGAATAAAGGAGATTTTTTTTCACTAAATTCTGGTCCAGTGGGCTGATGATGCATATTAACTTTTAAATGCTCTTTAAAGAAGAGCAGATCTGTCTGGAGAAACATTTCTTATCAAATTCATTAAATTTTTTGTTCTTCTTTTGTTACTGACTTTTTTTTTAAATTGAGTCTTTTTGCAATAATTCTATATGCTATAAATTATTTTGACAGAAAACTTTAATACTATTGTGTGTTCATGAGGTTTCACTTAATTTGGTGTGTGATGGTGATGTTCTGTATTTTATTATTTTTTGAGGGGGTGAAGAGTATGCTCTAAAAAGAGAAAAATCTGCTCAGGCTTTTAGGGGTAAATGGGTATGCTTTGAACTGAGGGTAGTTCTTGAACAGTGTGCAATTATCTTAATGCCTCTAAGTATGTAACTTCACAGACTACAGCAGTTTAATTGGATACCTTTGTATATACATAAAGTACAAAATGCCTATTGTCAGTCAAGCTCCAGTGAAAATATACAGAAATGGAATGAAATCCATAAAAGATATTAAAAGAATTCTTCAGTAAGTATCTCCCTGTTTAGAAACAGGTTAAAAATAATAAAAAGCTGTAATGACTGGTATCCAGAAGAATGTTAGCTGCTAGCACTGCAGGAAGTGTTTCTTTAAGATCAGGCTGCACATGCAGTAAAGTAGGAGAACTTTGTATCTCACAGGTGCTTGCCTGTTTCTGTTCATACCATGTGTAGCACTTCTGATGTATGAATCATTTGGCATAACAGACAATTTCAATACAGACAAGCACATTTAAAATCATGTCTGAAATTACTTTCTAATTAACGTGGACATTGTTTCCCATAGCTACAAACAATTTTTTATTTTTAATTCATGAATAATAAAGCTGGACTTTCATTTGTTTTTTCTAGGCTGAGGATTGATTTTGTGAGATAAAAATTATTTTTGCACAGCTATAAAGCGATAACAAGGTAGCAGTGAATCTGGTTATGGAATGTCCTGTGATGTAATCATCTAATACACGTTACTTTATGTTCACTTCCCCACAGCAATTTTATTGCTTGAATTCTGAGCAGCCTTACAGTCAGTCCATTGAAAATCTTCCATTAGAAGTCTCCAGTTAAACCTCTGCACTGTGCTTAATATTCTTCTGTGTTGCTTACAACTAAAACTTAATAACATCTAGACAGCTAAAGAGAGCATTCTTTACACGATCCAAGGAAGAAGGGGTTTGTTACTCTATTTAAGTATGCTTCACTTTTTCTCTGTCCTAGGTTCTGAGAGGTGATTGGCTTAATGCAGAAAATCTACTCATTACTTATGAGCTATACTGAAACAGATATGATTTCTAATTATAAAAATTAGGGCAAAATATAAATATTTAAGGCAGCCTGCTACAAAACAAAATTTTTAAAAAAACCAAACAAACTGTAAATAGATTAAATTCTTACTATGTTTTTGACTAGTTTGTTCAATTAACTTTGCAATTATTCTGTGGAAGGAAATTTCACTATAATCTAATGGAGATTTAGTTAATGGTTATAGATGGAAAGCTAATTAAGTATTTAATTTCATACTCACCATTTTCAGCATTTCTGCATTTGTAAAGAGAAAGCCCAAAAAACTTAGAGACCAGCCTCTCTGGCTTCTGTGAAGGTATACACATCCAAAAGACTGATTTTTAGTTTTTTAACTGCTATTTCCAAAATATCTCTCAGTTGTCTCACTAAAATGTCATAAGCCTACAGGGAATTGTGCTGCATCTATACCAGGCGCTATACAAAAAGAAGCAGTTCTACCTAATTCACGTTTAGACAAGAAGAATGAGTGCAAAAGCAGACCTCAAGTTAGCAGAAAGGGGAAGGAAGAGAAAGGACCAGCTATACAAAAAGAAAGGACCAGCTATACAAAAAGAAGCAGTTCTACCTAATTCACGTTTAGACAAGAAGAATGAGTGCAAAAGCAGACCTCAAGTTAGCATCAAGACCAGGAAGAGAAAGGACCTCTTGATTCTCACTGTAATATCGTGGGTTTTAGGTAATAAAATCTTTGTGATTCTTAATAAAAACTAATAACTAGTTCAGTTAAAGAAGCACCCTGAAAGGTTCCATTTGTTTTGAAACATATCTATTTTTCATTTTTAATGCAGCAGCTGATTGGTCTACAGGGTCTGAGTATCTACATTCCTTTGATCAACTTGGAGTATCTGGGAAAAGAAACAAATATTCCATGGCTGTGCAGCATGAGTCAGTGTCCATTGTGCTTTTCCCAAGATACGTTTCCTCAACAGAAATCAATTGGTTATCTGCTGTGCAGACCAACTATGCTAGTTCCATAAAGTAAAAAACAAAACCAAAAACCAAACCAAACAAACCCCACCAAAAAAACCCCGCCACCACCACCACAAAACAGCAAAAAAAAACCCCAAAACCCACCCCCACCCTCCCTTTTTACACAGCACAAAATTTGCAGGTGGAGATAGACCTATAAAATCTGCTATAAATTCAGGGAAGTCTTTGCCCAGACATAATCTCTTTTACAAAGTGTAAATTTCAGAAAGGGCTGGCTATTACATGAATAAAAACCTCAACATTTCAGTAAGACTATTCATTAAACTTCCTTTCATATGCTTTTCTCTTAGCTGGGTTGGTAGAATACAATTTCCCTTAGCTATCTGATCTATCTATTGCAAGGGAGAGCTGCTGCTCTTTCTATTCTGATGTTTTCTTTGCTTTTGAAAATACATCAATTTAAGGAAACCTAAATACAACTAAACAATGAAATAACTGTTATCTGCATTAAAATTATTAAGCACATCTACTTCTTTTCTGCAATGTATTCAGTCCCATTCTTGCTTATATATTATTTTGCCAAGGCCATAGCTTTGGTTTTGATGCTATGGTTCCAGTCCAAATATCAATTGAAGTGATTGAGACTCTTTTTATATAGTTGGTACTGGATTATGCTTCAGTAGCCCAGTGGGGAGTTAGAAAAGCAATTACTTTTATTAAGAGGCTTAATTCAATGAAAAGACCTTTTCAAGGAACTTAATCTCCATTGACAGCTCATTGTGCCATTAAAAAGTAATATGGTATTAGAGCATCAGCAAACCAAAGTGTTGCTTCTTTGCAAGAGATTTTACAGTGAGTGCCAATGATTTTGTTCTTCTTTTGTGAATTATGCAACTTCCTTGAATTTTTGATCTATTCAATCAGTTCAGCTGGGAAAATTGGAAGGTTTCTAACTGTAGCATCACTTACGGTTTTCTAGGCTCGACAATTATTCTGAATACCTGTTAGTAAGAACATGTTTTTCAAATACATTTTTCTTAGGAATTAATATTAAACACTTCTTATTCAGGTGCATCATTTTTATGCAGATGTAGTATCTATGATTTTGACAAGTTACTATAGTTGACTTCTCAGTCCTGTTTATCTCAGGATCACTAAAATTTTTCTGACTGCTTCCTGAAAACTGTGTATCATCACTTTTTTAGTTGTTTTTCTGCATTTAATGTCAAATATTACAAAAATAGCATAACTTATTTATAGGCCTTACAGATATTTAGAGCAAATATCTAACCCATTGTTATATTTTTTTCTAGCTGAGATGTGATTATTAGGAAAAAGGATTACAGACTGAGCATTATAATATGGGGAATTTCTCTTTGTTCTTATCTTCCATATACATATAGATACATATTTTTTATCCTTAATATATACCTCATTAAACAAGCTTTCTATTTCTCTTGTGTTTTCAGAACATTTTTTTCTATTTTCTCTTCATTATTATTTAGTTTCTTAAAGATATGGAAAGTTAATATGAGTTAGTATTTGGAAGTGTCCAAGGTCAGGCTGGGTAGGGCTTCGAGCAACCTGGTCTCGTGGAAGATGTCCCTGCCCATGGCAGGGGGTTGGAAACAGTTGATCTTTAAGGTCCCTTCCAACCCAAGCCAATCTATTATTTTATCTGTTTGCATATCTCAGTTTTTCTCTGACCTCTTTATTTGTCTTTCTGCTCTTTGCATATAGTCCATTGGTTCCATTTTCTTCCTAAAAGCAAGAATAAAGTACATTTATATAATAGTAACTAACAAAAGATCTCATTGTTTTCATATATCTAGGATCCCATCTGTAGCCTCTAAAGTTGGAAAAAGAAAATCCCACCACCTTTTTCATGAATATTCACTAATATGGACTAACTCCTCCCAGTGTATCCTGAATGGTGTAATTTAATAATTTCTATCTAACTACAGTTATGACATCTAATTAAAAATTTAAAATAATGAGAAGTGAAGGATCTTAAAACTATAATTGAGGTCTTTTCATTTGCTGTGGTTTTCAGTCTAGTCAAAGCTCAGCATTTTGTCCTAAATGCAGGGCACTTTTTCCTTAGAAAGGAGAGAAGCAGCTCTTGTGTACTTTTGCTTCTGATAAAATTTGCAAATTTGGCCATTTTGGGAATAGACTGATCCCTCAGGCTGAGGAAGTAGCTCAGTTACTTAAGAAGTAGCTTTGAGCAATTAATGGCTGTATCTGCATACTAAAATTGTTTTGCTGCAACATTTCTGTTTAAAATGGAAATGTGTCATTGCATGGCCAACTTTGCCACAAGTCCTTAGTGGTATCTCGAAAAACCTGCAAGATCTGAGTCTCTGAAAGGGGCTGTACTGTAACTGCACAATTCTATGCTGAATCCTTACAGGGACAGTGTTTGTACACCTTAAGTCTCACAAATTCTTCTCTCCTTTCTCTTTTCAAATGCTTCGTGCCAAGTATTGCCTCTCAGTACTTTCAGTCTCAAAGAGACCTTGCATTGGGTCTTTCTAAATTGGAATCCTTTTTCTTTTGTGGAAGTGACCCAAATTGTCCCTGCTTCCCCCTGTGTGCATGTGAGTCAGCTGACAGACCAAACAGAATAGGTAACTGCTTCACTTTTGCTGAAACCTTTTTCCCAGTGAAGCTGCTAAACTAAGTGTCTCTTACCCGCTTAGCCACTGGCTTTTATAAAGTTTACAAGAATTTATCATCCCTGAGAATTCTGCCCATCCTAGGAGAAGAGTATGACGGAGCATGGATGCATTTGTAACAGCACCAGCTATTTTTAACTGTTCTACTAAATCAAATGGGGATTAGTTAATATGCTTTAATGTCATAGAATCATAGAAAGGTAAGGGGTTAGAAGAGACCTTAAAGATTTTCTAGTTCCAAGCCCCTCTGCTATAAGCAGGGACACCTCTCACCAGACCAGGTTGTTCAAAGCACCATCCAGCCTACCCTTGAACACTGTCAGGGTTGGGGCATCCACAGCTTCTCTGGGCAACCTGTTCCAGTGGCTCTTCAAACCCTCACATTAACAAATTTCTTCCTAGTATCTAACCTAAATTTCCTCTCTTTCAATTTTTACCCCTTACTCCTTGTCCCATCACTGCAGTTCCTGACTAGAAGTCCCTCTGTGTCTTCCGTGTAGGCCCCATTAAGATTCTGGAAGGTTGATATGAGGTCTCCGTGCAATCTTCTCTTCTCCGGGCTGAACAGTCACAACTCTCTCAGCCTGAAATACGTCTCAGTTTTCTACCAGTAAAATCAGCTTTGCAAATAATAAATTTCTCATTAAATATTCCGTCACCTTTGTTAAAAGCTGAAAGTTGTTTTTAAAAGCAGAGTACCATTTAAATAAGACCTGAATTTACACTCATCTCTAAAAATAAATTAAGTTGTAGCTTTATGATGACCATCACAGAAATAAAAACCAAACCAAAACCAACAAACCAAACCAAACCAACAAACAAAACATGAGATTATTGAACTTTGACAGTTGCAAGCCGTGTTTCCCTTTTCTCAAAGTGGTTTAGGTGAGGAGTTGGAGAAGTCCCTGTGTATATCTTACTTCAGATCCCCATACATCACAGCAGTTCTGGTGGCTGCAGCACTATTTGGAATTGTTGAGCAGGATGATATCTCCCTTTCCCCTCCACCAGTCCTACTTCCCTCCGTATCTATGTCAGGTGAAACCTCCTACAGAAGAATCAGGGCTCAATCAATAAGAGTAGAAGTGGTGCATAATGTCTGAAATACCAACTCACAAGTGCTAAAACACTGCACCAAGAATAACTGTATGCAGGTGGATGACTATTCATGCATATGCAAATGTACAATATCAAGGAGATAGTTTCCAGATAATAAGGCTGAATATATAAGTGATAGAAATTAGCAAAATTTTCAGCGTCAGGATTGGTTTTTGTTCTGAGAGGGGCTGTGCATGTTTATTCATACTAGCAGACAGAAGTAATTCCATTCAAGACAGTCTTGAAAATAAGGGCTAATCAAAGTGTTTGTTATACATTGAAACAGACTCAGCATTGCAAAGCCATTAAAACTAAAATATTATAAAAACTGTTAAAGTAATTACAGAAAACAGAAGAAGGATTAAATTAGTTGGTATACTCAAGATCTGAGTGCAAAAAAATTAGCCTAAAAAGTGAAACTAAGGAAGTAGCAAACGCATCTTGTTATTGTTTGGTTACCTGATTTAGGTTTCATTTACCTTTTAGAAGCAAACATTTCCTATGCCACGCAGCTATAAGGTTGGAGTTCATATACACCAGATGAATATACAGTTCCATGGACTCATTTTATGTTAGAGATCAAACCAAATTTGCTACTCCATTGTGCTGGCACTGTAGAAGTATTTCACATCAGAGAAACTCATTGCTCCAGATAATTTGTCTAGAAAAGTAAAACATGTATAAGTAGGTAAAAGGCTTGCTGTAAAATAGTATAAATAACTGATTAGATTATCTAGGAAAACACTTAAAATCAAGTTCCAAGTATGTGGTTCTTGTATCTTGCTGTTTAGTGCTAAATTTAATATATCTCTTGTTCTTTAAAACTTAGAAACCTGGTGTTGGACATATTCACGTATCCAAAACGGCTCTAGTCTTCATGGTTGAGACATCATGGTAGTTTATGGAAAAGTTGAGTCAAAAGCAAATTGATAGCATAGTCATTTAAACAACCTTATCTAATAAACATTTCAGGGCACTTCCAACAGGTATTCACATAATCTTAAAAGTGTCAGCATTTCTTTTTTAAAATTTGCCAGGAGAATGAGAAAGTGACAACATCAAAATTAGAAGAACTTGCTTCAAACATTTTCTGAAAGGGTTAGAAGTCCTCACCTCCACTATGCCAGAATTTTAACATTCAATCTGGTCTTCATGGAATCTGTCTCTGTCACTTCGAGTTAAAAAAAAATTTATTGTATTGGAATTCAGTTCAAAACATGGCTTTACAGACCCACTAGGTGGAAAAGCATCGTGGAACCCAGAAGAAAAAGAAAGTGGAGTCAAGTTCTTGGCCCTCAGTAGGAGTATTAGTACAGTACCATTCCTATGTTTTGTCCAGTTCATCTTTTCTCTGTTGGTTGGCATCTGCAGGTAGTGAGGATGAGGAATTATCTTCCTGTGAAGTGAGATTTGCAAATTTGTGACCCTTCAGGAAGCGAAGTCTGAACTAGGCCATCAGGTCATGAATTTAACCACTGGGCAACCGTGGGCAATCTGCTCTTCGTGATGCTGATCGAGCCAGGAGGGTTGGACCAGATGACCTCCAGAGCTCCCCTCCAGCCTCAACCATTCTGAGGTTCTGCTAAGTTTTTGGAACATTACCTCTTTGACTTCTGGCGTTATTTCTGAGTGAAAAATCAATTTCCCTGTGGTTTGTACAGACCTTGATTGAGTATTTATGGTGGGAATGATATAAATGTGTATTATATTTAGCCTTCTGAAGGGAATATAAAAGAAAATGGCCCACTGGTGGCCTAGACATTGATCTATTAAGTACCAACGAAAAAAAGGGATTTGTGGACATCTTTGAAAGTAGAACTTTGGTTACACAGGGATTTTTTTTTTTTTTTTTTTTGGTTTCTGACTGAATACTTGAGGTTTGTTGTGTTAAGGGAAGATTTTAAAAGTTGCAGTCTTGAGTCACAGTGCTGATTTTAAGTGTGTAGATCCTGGATGTCAAAGTCAAGTAATGGACCAACAGCAGAACTGGACTAGGCAGCAAAATTATCTAAGCTTGCCACTGAGTGCTTTACTCACAGGATCCTGCTGCTCTCAAAAACCAGTTCCCTTGTCTTCATCTTATTTATATGGTGTAAATCTAGAATAAACTATGTTGATATCTGTGACAGTACAACTGGAAGAGAACTTAGCTTTTTAATATAGCATACCTTGTAAAACAAAATACAAATGGAAAAATGTATTGATAAATATCTAAAATTTTCTGTCTGTGAGTGTTCCCAGAGAAATCAGTGGAATGTGTTTTTTGTTATATACTCAAAGACATGAGCATTTTAACAATAGTAGAAAGTATTAAGAATAGAAACTTTATTTACTTTTAACACGTATATAAAACCAAGTTACGTGACGTATCTGCAGTGTAATGCTAATTTGTATATTGCATTTAAATCCTTTCAAATATAACAGTTAGCAAAGACAGCAGCATCAGGTACATAAAAGTAAAATGTATGCTTCTTTAGGGATGCTACTTTATTTTAGATATAACAGAATATCTTTTATTACATTGTCATAAAATATGTTGTTCAACGGATTTAAATAGATCCCTTACATTTCAGCAAAACAAATCTCAGATGAAGAAAATGGAAAATCACAAATTCCCCAAAAAATATATAAGAATCAGATTTAAGGGCTATAAATAGGGTAGGTGCTAAATAGCCACTACTTGCCACTATTGGTTTCTCTTCTTTCTCTGATTGCCTTGAATCCACCAAAATTTCCTTTTTGAAGACTGCTGGTAGCTTCCTTGTTACTAACTTGAAGAAAAAGTGCTCTTAATTTTTTTCATTGTTCAGCGCACCTTTTCTGCTTTCCTTACTTAAGTTTCGCTGATACAAACCATTTTGGGAGACATTCTTCCAAATTCATTCCATCAGCTCTCTGGAAAACCTTTCTTTTAAAGTAATTAAATGCCATTAGTTCCCTCTTCTCTTCTTACTATTTTTTTTCAATTTCCTTTTACAAGTAAGTCTTCTTAACTATTTCTAATTTATTTCAGCTTTTAAGTTCTGTTCACTTTCAGCCATAATAATACACGTACCTCTTGGATATGTAGAATGGTAGTACCCAAACCCTAGGTCTTGATGCTAATTGTGTTGTTAATTATTCTCCCCAGTCAGGTACACTCATGCTAATATAATTTGATATATAACTCTAGCTTACTAACATAGTATATCTCCTCCTATCTGTTGGTTTTCCAAAAATATTTTCTTCTGAACACATTTAATGAAAATGCAAATGAAGTAGGGCTAATTAGTTAGGTCTAACTAGTTAGAAATGCAAGTTTTGAATTCCTTTAGTTCACTTGATGGTTTTATGACAAGTTATTTTCAAATATAGTGAATGACAGGCATATGTGTACTTTTTAATTTCAACCCTACTTTAAAATAATTTCTTATAATTCTTGTTCTTTTTCTGGTGCTGAATTTTTTTAGGGTGCTTTTTCAAGCTAAGGAAAATTGTAATACCATTAGTTTGCTATGTATTCCTTTTCCTTTCTGCTCTTTCCTTATGCTGCATCAACCAGGAAAACGTTGCCATTTTCTTTTATGGTTAACACTAAATGCTTTCCATTTTCATGGAAATTTCAAGATTAAATGAAACCTATTTTTTTCCTCATTATTGATTCAGTAGTTCTTTAGTCAGCTATGTCTGTACCGATACTTGTTTAATCATAATCCACAAGAGTTCTATACTGCCTCTGTGGCAGACGTACATTCTGTTCCATGTTACCTCTGTCAATTCATGGAAGAGTAGCTATTCTAACTTCTGTTTGGTTTTTCTCATTAGAAATAATGCAGGGAGATGATTCTTAGAAATTTCTCTTGAATATTTATTTTTTAAGACATGACATCCCACTGCTGCCCTTTCATTGATCTGCCTGCAGGAAGCACATGCGCAGGCATGATATTTAACACAACCAACATGAGAAAAGCAAAATTTAGAAGAAATTTAGAAAACAGAGGAAGAAAGACACTACACTCAGGAGCCCCTCAATGTCTTACATTTTGTATTTTAGTGACAGGAATGATCTCTGCACTAGATGATTACAGTGAATGAACTAAAATCATCTAAGTTTAATAATTTTGTCCATCAGTTCTTTTAACAATTACAACTGACCAGAGAATATATTATACTTCAATTGCTCTTGAACTAAGTTTAAACTATAACAAAAAACCTTCCAGTAACAGTTACACTGGTCATTGAATGTTAAATAGTGATTCTGCTACATGTGTTAAAATTCAACAAATGTTTAAGGACATGTTCTATCTTTTCACACAGTTGAGACAGTTCAGTAAACATACATATGGTAATTTTAAAACCATAATTGAAAATATAAATGCATGTTTGAGACATATAAATAAATATATATTTTTAAAGTCTGTTAGCCATATGCTTCCTTTTTATATCCTGCATATATATATCATGAAATGTAGTAAAAAAAATATGCATATTACTCTTACAATGCCACATCCAGAAACAGACAATAAGCGCATTTTGCCCCTTACCTCTTGGCCCAGTTAGGTACTATAATATTTGTATAGAGCTAAGTAGTCTTTATATTTTAGAGTTTCAGAATGAGTGAGCTGCTAGATGTTTACCTCTTAAGTAATCTTCAACTAAATAGTATCTTTTCAGACTGAGCAAACATCTCTCATTTAGTATGGCTAAGGGATCATTCCTGCATCCAGTTGAAACAAATGGTATCTTCTATGTAGATTTTAGGAACTTGTCAACCTATTGCCCTGTCACATCTCTGAAAATCCTCCCACTGACCTAAGGTTTGTCCAAGGTCCCTCTTTGAAGTAGGAAAAACAGAGGGGGAAAAAACCTGCATATGGACATGGAAGGTAAAGATGAGAGTAAGTTGTACAGAAAAAAAGCTTTAAATTCACCAAAAGGTACTCTACTATACTGCCTTTGTCTTTACTTCTTTTGTACTTGTCATTTTTTCCTCCAAAGCACTAGAGGTAATATTATGAAACCAGAGTACAGACAAATCTATTAGTAATTCAACTGTTACACCTGTATGACAATAACCACTGGCTCATCTAGGATTGTCCAGCCTGGCAAAAGGAAGGCTTTGGGGACACTTAACAGCAGCCCACAGAGTTAAATGCATGAGGAATCTAAAAAGAAGGCAGAGATATGTTCTTCATAGTTATGCATGGTGGGAAAACATGGGGTTATGGGCATAAGTGGAAATGAGAGGTTCAGACTTGATATATGGAAAAACAACTTCACCATGAGGATGCTCCAGCCCTAATCAGGTTGCCCAAAGAAGTTATGCTGTCTCTGTCTTTTGAATAAAGTCCCTTAGTTTGATCTCAGATTTGATCCTAACTAGAAATGTCCTGAGAGTCTTTTCAGCCAGAATTATCCTATGATCCATTATTCAAGGCGTGATCTAAAAAATACTGGTTGGAGGGGGCTAATAACGCCCCTTGTTATTGCCCAGGATGGCATTGGCTTTCCTTTCTGCCAGGACTCAATGCTTGTGCTCAGCTTACTGTCTGACAAAACTCTTTTTCAACAGAGTTGGTCCCCAGCCAAGCCCCATCACTGAGGGTTTTTATTTCCCTAGTGCAGGGCTTTGCATTTATTCTTGTCAAATTTCATAAGGTTCCTTTCCTCCAGCATTTCTACGTCCCTCTGGATGGCAGTCCTACCCTTGGCAGGGGTTAATTAGTCCTCTCACCTGCAGACTTTAAGAACGAGTACTCCTGGGAGTCCTTCAGGACACTGATGAAGATGTAAGGGCATATCCTCTATCCTTAAAGATGTCAAGATATATTTTTGGGTAATGACACTTGCTATTGGCCTTTAGATGGAGTACAGCCCATTAACCACTACCCTCTTAGCCCAACCATGCAACCAGTTGCACACATACCTAGTTTCCACCAATCCAGTCTGTTATGTCCCAACTTGGACAGGAGAACGTTGTGGGACTAAGCATAGGAAGCCTTGCAAAAGTACCACTGGTACTTCCATTTTTCTCTCATCCATATATTCAGTCAGTTCATCACAGAGGACAGTCAGATTGATCAGGCTAGATTTACCCTTAGTAAATTCATGTAGATTGTTCCCACACATCCTGATGTCCTTCATATGACTCAAAATGTATTCCAAGAGTCAGCCTAGGATTCTCCCAGGGCAGAAGCAAGACTGACTGATCTGTAGCACTTGGATAATCAAGCAAATAGTCTTGTATGCTGGTGTTAATTCAACGGATGTGAATTTAAATGATTTCAGTCTTAAATCTTAACTGCGTTGATGAAAGAATAGCTAAAGGTTCAGTCAGAGTATCTGGTATACTGGATAATAAGCCCAGAAATAATAGTTGAGCAGATTAATGTATTTTCCTCTAGTTTGTCAACAGTCTTTGATTTTCTCAAGTACAAACGTATGCTCTGTGGCATATTTTCTTTAAGTTGACCTAGATTTTATACACACACACACACACAAACATATATATACACACATATATATTGAGTATCAGTAATGTGAGTGATAGTAGACCTGCAAATGCCTCTGGGTATTTCACAAGAATTTTTCCCATCCTGAACTGTGTAAAGTATATTACTGTGTAAATAAGTATATGAGTCAAGTGGACTACACCTACTATTCTATGGTGTATCGTTATCACTACAATAACTAACATAAAGTGACAGAAGCATAATCTATGAATGATCTTGTTTCTGACAAAATGGTTTGATTCCTTTGGATCCCTATTACTGATTGCTTGTGAATTTCCTGTTTCTGGGAAGAAGCAGTGTAGTCTTACTGTGTTTTGACATTTCCTGATGAAAACACACAAAGTATAGAATTACTGTGAAGAAAGATGGGGTTTTTTTCACTTAATTCCATTTTCTCCACAAAACTCTTCATATAGTGTAGAAATGTTCTAAATTAGATGAATCAAGTTTTGAGAGGACAATTTTTTTTCTTTAATGAATTTGGTGAACTATATTTGTTTCTTATGACCATATATTCTGAAAAAGATTTTTTTTATATATAGCTTGCTGTTACCTCAGCTGATTTCACATGGAGTCAGACTACTTTTCAATAGTTTGTACCTGTGGCGTTGTACCGTCATGCCACTGCTGAAGTCATATTTGTAATCCTGAACCTTGTTTCTTTCAAAACTGCTAATATACTATAACTGCAGATGACTGGTATTGTTGCAATATATTAAAAGCAAATAAAACATATTGGAAACTGAGATTTATTTTTGCTGTTAGGATTCTTGAGTTTGGTGCTTTATTCTTTCATGAATCATATAAAAATGTAGGGCCCCAAGTTCATCATAGTTTATGAAATGAGCAACTTAAAGTCATGCCTAGCAACAAAATTCATTTAAAT
Organism: Oriolus oriolus; assembly: GCA_013400235.1. Classification (NCBI taxonomy): domain Eukaryota; kingdom Metazoa; phylum Chordata; class Aves; order Passeriformes; family Corvidae; genus Oriolus; species Oriolus oriolus. The sequence goes on along the minus strand of VXBT01009498.1, from coordinate 71,945 downwards.
ATCCAAACACAGATCTAAGTATATAGTATAATAAATTTAATATTTAAAATTCTGGCTGTGGCTTCTAGACATCTGTTATTTTCTTTGCTGAGGGAGTGAGCTGCTAACAGACAAACTTTTTGCATATTTTAATCTGCTTATGGTAGGAGCTCGATTAAAGGAGGGGAGGACGGGAGCATATAGAGTTTGGGCAGCATCCTGCTTCTGGAACAGGATGATGGAGCTTTGTATTGAAACCAGAACAAAGATGCTTATGTGAATGTGCTGTGCACAAACGCTGCCACTGAGCTCTGTGCTGAGGAAGCTCTTAGCCATAAGCCATAATCCATCTATCCCCATCCTCTACCTGTTCTCAAAACAGCACATAGTACAGCAATGTTTCTAAAACCAGGCATGTGGATAGCGATCTCCTAAGTATTTTCCAGTGGAAAAAAGAATCTTAATGTTAGAGTCCTTCAGTTTGACATGTTTTTCATTAATCTTTCACAGCTCAGCTGTACTGAGTTGGCTTTCACCTGTGTGAGGGCTGCTGCTTTCCTAAGGCAAATGAAATGTTTAATAAACAGGTTAATTTTTCTGTGTTGCAAGACCTCCAAATTTATCTTTAGAGTTTTAAAGCTACAAATGTCAATGGAGCTGTCATTCCAAACTGTAAATGAACTTGTGGGACCTCTTCCATTTCAATAGGAAATCATTTCTAATACGCAGCAGAGGAGAACAGTAAAGGTCTAAGTTAAGTGAATATATGGAAGTTATACACAACATAAAAAAATGTATTTTTAATTGTGAACTTTTTTTTTTGCAGCAGTTTTCATTTTTTACATGACCTTGTGTAACTGAGAGTGCTTCAAAGCAATTTGTAAGACAATATGGTGATTCAAAACCAGCTCTCTTCCCCACACCACGAGATCTAACATTTTATTGCAAGGCCTATAAAATTTTTGTGTCATTCTAGAATGATTTATGACAATTAAGTAACTACTCACTGTATTTCAGTGTTTTGATCTATATTTAGTAACTTGAGGCTCAAATATACTGGGACTGAATTCCTTTCCTGGGAGAAAAAGATTCTCTTGAAATCAGTGTTTTAAAGGGAAAGCAATACATTAGACACAGGGCATGTACTGGGCCTGTGCTACTGTGAAGCTGGCATTTGGAAAGATAGTTACAAAGTTGAGTACTGGATGTGAATTTAAAGACTAATGTGTATGATGCTATGCCTCTGAGAACATATTTTTCCAAAGTTACAGAAAAGTTGTTGTTTCTTTTGGTTTCGTGTGAATACAAAGAGAATTGAACGGATTTTTTAAAACACACTGTGAGTTTATTAAAGACAATCAAAACTATATCAAAATGAAATTTTACTTATGAATGCCTTTGTATCACTGAGTATATGGTATAAATATGTACTTATTGCACTGTATAACATAAAATTGCATTTTACTTGTACACTGGAAGCTCATCTAAATTTACAAAGTCTTGTTAAACAAAACATTGGAGTGTCAGTGAGTTTTGGAAATGTGCTAATTCAAAATACTTAAATGTCTTTTATGGTGTTGCAGAGAAGCTAATTTATAGAGAGCAGGTACCATTTATGCTGAGGAAACCATATTCAGTGCACTAGGTGAATTAAGGAATTCTCCTTTAAGAAATCTCTCTATAAACAAAATCAGGCTGGCACGGTTTTGCATGGTTCCCAAAATAAAGAGGATTCCAAGAATTTCTAGCACTTGTGTCTTATGAAAATTAAACCCTTTAAATGCACATTTTAGAAAGGAAGAATGGATACAAGTACAAAAGAACAAAAATGCTGGTAAACGTTTTTTTTATTTTCAAACTTCTATGGATTTATAACATAAAATTATTACCAGTATGCTAAATCTCATCTGCATTTCCTAAAACACTCTTCAAAGATAAAGTCCTTTAGTGCCATATATCAATAAAGTGAATATAAATAGAAGTTAATGTCATTATAATTAAACCAAAAATCATGTTCCCAGCCGAAGTTCTGAGGCTTATCTGACCACTCAAGACTTGGCGAAGATGGAAGTTGGTAGTGCATAAAAATCTCTCATTAAACACGCTGGGAACCTGTCAGTGAAAGTTTGATCAGCTCCCTAGTTCTGTGTCTTGCTAAACGGTAGGCACTGGCACAATGACATTAATTTCCATGGCATTGCTACTCTGGTCCCTCATTTTTTTCTTTTCCGAGTAAATCTGCAAATTCTTACAAGGCCCTAGCTGGGTTGCTGCTACCCTCAGAGACGTTCCGGAACAGGTGCTGGGGGAAAGCGGGGGCCCAGGGCAGCATTCCGCGGAGCGAGGTTCGCGAGGTCCCTCGGCCGCGTGGAGGCTGGCGAGCCGGGCACGGCGGGCAGCTGCTGAAGCGGCTCCTGGGCGCCGAGCCGGGCACTGGGCCGGCCTTGCCGGGGGACAGCGGCTGCCCAGGACCGGACGGTGCCATGGCAGGGAGGGCGCAGCCGCTCCCGGCTCCTTGAGCCGCGGACTCCGGCGGCGCAGTGCCCGCGCACCTGCGTGGGAGCCGCTCCGCGGCCGCCGCCTCCTCCCGACGCCCCGCGGCAGCGCCCGGCCGGGCAGGTACGCGCGGGGCCGCCGTGCAGGTGCGCGGGGCGGGCCGCCCTCGGCCCCTCCGTGCCCCCCCGGCTGCGCGGGGGGGGCCGCTGCCACACGCCCCCC
>VXBT01009498.1:38542-68887 GCA_013400235.1 Oriolus oriolus | reverse complement strand
GGGGGGGCTGGCGGCGGTGTCGCCGCCGTCGCTGGCGGTGGCCCGGCTGGATGGCCGGTCCTGCGGCTGCCCAGGGCGCCGGGCTCTCTCGCATCCCAGGGCCGAGCGTTCCCTCCGCCCGCATCGCACTGCAGTAAGTTCGCGAGTCGCTGGGCGGCCGAAGTGGTTGGAGCCGCGGAGCTAGGGGGGCCGTGATGCGCGGCTGTGTGTCTGGGCGTAGTGGAGGGGCTAAGCTGAAAGTTGTAGCTAGCCGTGCTGTGTTGAATTTGGCACGACGCGTCGCTTTGATTCCTAGTTACTGCCAATTTGCCTCGTCGACCTGTATCACTTTGCTCAACCCCAGTCAATGTCCTGATCCTGCCCCTGATAGCCGGGTTCAAAACGGTGAAGTGCTGAGGCATCCAGTGTGTAGATGCGAACAGAGCGAGGGCAGGAAACAAAAGATGCAGCTGCAAACTTAGGCTTTAAAGGCTAGTCTTCTTAAACTTTACATGTTGATGTTACAAGCTCATTCTTGTGTTTTGGGTTTCTTTTGTTTTGGGTGTTTTTGTTTGTTTTTGTTTGTTTGTTTTCTAGCCCAGTGTTGTTCTGATTCTTTTTGAAGAACAGTTTTATTTGTCAGAAGTGAATGCAATTACATTTTTCATTGTGAGTGTCCTGTTTTGGAGGTGGATTAAAGGTTTTCTCATCAGATTACTATATCATAAGTATTATTTTTCCATAGATAAACAATCAGATTGTAGGCTCTTCAGTTCTTCAGTGTTTGACTGTTTTTCTAGAAATGTAGGTAGAACTTTATTAATTTTCAAAAGCAGTCTTATCTGGTTGATGTAAGCTTAGAAAAAAAAATGGAAAACTTATAAAATACTATAATAAAATGAAAAAAGCAATGCAACAGGATGGGGAAAACCAGTAATTGTCGCAGAAGAAGTAGTCTTTTGAGTTTTTATAAAAGCTACTCTGCATTTCCTACTCCCATTTAGGTTAAATGTCCTAATGTAGCAAGGTAATAGTTCCTCTTTGCACTTGAATGGTATGATGCACGTAATTAGAAAGTCATTATGCATCCGGAAAAAAAATCCATACCAGGAACCTAATATGCATTCCCAAATGACTGGACTTGTGCTATGCTTTATGGGTAAAATGACAGGAAATAAGTCCCTTGTTTCTCCCCAAAGTGGTAATCCAGTATTGCTCAGAGCCTGAAATGTCTATCTGGTACAGAAGGAAAACAAGCATCAAGAAACATGGGGCGTCACAAAGCAGCACTTTCCTCCAGGGGCTTCTCTTGTCTCTCATTCATTTGTCAAGGTAAAAGGACTTTGTTGTTTATTATGGCAGGGAAGACCTCGAACAATTATTCAGCAGTCTGAAATGTTTGTGGAGTGATATGTTTTATGCTGTGGATTTGAAATATTTGGGTCCAATTGTGTTCATCTAATTTAGGGGCCTGCAAACATCAGAACTTGCTGTTCTCAGGCAGGTTCGGGAAGAAAACCCCTTTCTTATGTTTTTTTAGGAAGAAGTATATATGAGTTGTTACATACCTGGTGAAATCATCTTTTCTGAACACCTAGAGGTCTCTTGAACAGTATTCAGTAGCAATGTGTGAATGAACAGATATTTTTTGAGAGCTCATGCAGAATGAAAGTAATAAAGTTAATTGTTTTGAAGAGCACTAGATATCAGTTTTTTACTCTCAAGGAGGTTCTGCACTGTTTCTGCTCTGGAACTGTCATTCAGGTGTCACTATAGCATGGGTCTAGGTACCTCTTGCCTATGGAATGAGATCACTAGAACAGGAATGAAGAGAATGATGAGAGAGTTGTAGGAAACCTGTTAGAGCAGTGTTTTCATAAAGCAGAGTGTAAATAGCACATTTGGGAGTAAAGGTAGTAATAGGTTAATGCTGGAAACCTTCAGTCAGCTGGCTGGATAGCTGGACAGGGCTTCTTTTGTTTTGTGTGTGCATGTCAGCAGCACTGAGTTCTTGTGAATGGCACATATAGAATGGAGGATAATGGCTTGAAGTCATGCTTTATATTTAATGTAATAAAAACTAACAGTATATAACATAGAATCATGGAATATCTCAAGTTTTAAGCGACCCATAAAGATCACTGAGTCCAACTCCCTGCTCCTCACAGGACTACCTAAATCTAAACTGTGTGGCTAAGAGCATCGTCCAGACGCTCCTTGAGTGTAGATAATATACCGTGTTTTGTTCTCTTTGAATTGTTATGACCTTTATTACATCATTGGTAAGTTAAGCCTTCTGCATACAATTTTAACAAGTCTTTTTGAGGCTTTGATTATTTCTGGTGTTTCCTTGGTTAAAGTTAACTTTGTTGCAAAGAGCACTTTACATGATACCTATATTCACAGAGTAACTTCTCATCCTGTGTCCTGATGAGAGTTGTGGATCCTTGTGAAAAGTAGATGATGAAACATTTCCATCTGTATCTGGAATTATGGAAGAGTGGTGACGATTAGAAGGGAGTGGGTTGCAGAAACAGTTGGTCTTGTTTTGTGGTTTGGTGTGCTGGATCAGGAGAATTTCATCCAGACTTTTACCTGTGGAAAGGAGAAGGCGCTTGCTTATTTTGAAGTTATGATAAAGGTCTCCTAGTCAAATCTGGGAGACATCAATAGACTGCAGTGCTGTGGAAGAAAAGGATGCTGGCCTCCTGAAAGCTCCCTACAGCTTGTTGCTATCAAGTAAAGTTTGCAACCTGCTTCAGGAATTCCCAACTGAGCTTTGCCTTACTGTCTGAAGTGAAAAAGATATCAAGAGTATGGACTTCACCTTGCTTGCTCTGGGTGTAATTTCCAATTTTTTTACACTTGTGCAGAATAGGTTCCAAGTGTTATTCAGAAGGAATTACAGTATTTCACAGCCAGTTTAATCAATAGAAGCGGGTATAAAAGGTTAAAAGCAACCTTTTTGTGACAAGAATTCCACGTAAAGGATCTCTTGACCTTCAGTTGTGAGTTTCTTCAGTCAGTTTATTGTTACCCATAGCACTTATGAAATAATTAGTAACAGTGATGGTAGATTTAAGGCAATTACTTGTCCATAATTTTAGTTTTTCATAACAGTACTTTATTAATAATTTTCTCTTTGGGGACTACTTTTATAGCTAAACCAGCAAATTGACAGTACTAGAAAGCTGAAGAAGTAACATGCTGGGTCTCACTGAGAAGAGTTTGATGTTTGTAGTTATTTTTAATACCTTGCCTAAAAGAGTGAAAAAAAAGTTAAAAATTTGGGCTTTGAAACTGATATCTTGATTTTGTCAACCTGACCTAGTTTTCAGTACACTAATCATACTCTTACTATGGATAGAAATGATCTGATGCAGGTAAAGTATTTAGGCTAATTAGGAAGTTGAGAAGTAAATATTTATTTATTTAGTTGGAATTGAGATGAGTAACTGTCCCCAAACACCCTGTAAAACAGCTTTATGCAATGTAGAACACATTTTCTTTTTTAATTGTTTCTGAAGAAAATAAAAGACTTCTCTGAATAATGTTTGCAACAGTTTAGCCCTGAAGGGATTTAGTTAGTTTGCCACAAGTTTAAAAGCTTAACAAATGTCAGTATTTTGTGTAATTATTTCGTGTCCTATGCCTTAATACAAGTTTGGAATGCAAGCGTACAACTCTGACACCATTGTTTTGCGCTAAATGATTTTTTAAAAAGTAAATACAACGAAGACAAGCAAAGTTGTGGACATGTTTGTCAGTTCAGTGTTACTAATCAGACTTATAATTCTGGAGACTGATTGGCTTTTTTGTTTTTAGATGTTTGTTGTTCACCATAGTAAATCATTACTAAAATGACCTCTAGATACTTCTTCCTTCTTTGTTAAGGATTTTAGGAAAGACTTTTCTTATGCTGGCAGAAATATGCCATGAATTATTTAATTATCTTTAGTTTGATTTTTCAGCCACATTTGTTATTTTTTTTATTTCATTAGACATTCAATGAGATGTCTAGTGCTCAGTAGTTGTAATAGGAAGCTCTCTCTAGTCCTTGCAGTACTAACAATCTCAACAGAGATGTGATGAAAATTTTCACAAAAGTTTATGATGGTGCATCCAAATCTGTGAGCCTTCTGCTGTGACATGATGCTTTGCTTGCCTTTTGGCTTGCCTTGTGGATATTATGAAGCATTCCAATGTATTGGTGGTTTAGTCAGGGAATAGGGAAAACTCAGTTAATAGAAATGTCATTCTTTTCTCCTTTGTCTTTTAAAGCATATTGTGTAAAGTAAAAGCAACGAGTCGGATTTATTCTCTTTGATCTAAATTTGTCCCCAGGTGAACGCTTCTGATTTATACACTGGTTCGAGTTTGGAAATTGCCTGAAATCAATCCTGAATGCTCTTGAAGTATATGTGGCTTTTCCATGCAGTCACATATTTGTATGTTTGTGGTCTTGGAGAATTGATAAGCTAAATTTAAGTGAAATAGAGGAATGGCAAATAGTAAGCTAGTTGTATCAGCCTGGGAGAGAATCTCAGATGGTGTGAAATCAGCAAGTTTTCCTGTCTTGTCTTCTGAAAGGAAAAGTAGTGTTTTCTTGTAAATCTAGACTATAGAGATTATGGCCTAGACATAAGAATATGAACCACTGTGTCCCGAGACTCAAGGGTCTGCTGCTGGTTTTGCCTGTTTAATTGTGGATTTTCTCCTGTTTCCTGCATGAATTTATGAATTAATCAAGTGAATGGGTAGCAATATTATGCCAGAAATAGGTTTTAAGAAGGGAAGAAGGACAAAAGAGAATAAAGAAAAAGAAGAAGTAACATTTATAGCCAAAAAATTGATACTGAAGTAGATGAAAACTGAAAAATCTGTGATTACAGGCAGGGATGAATTAAACAAGCAAAAGAAAATGAAAGGCTTACCTTTTTTTTTTCTTTTTCAAGATTAGTCTTCAATGAAAACCTTTTTCTAAAATTTAAAAGAAACTGAGGCATTGAATTCTGTGAAAAGGTTTTAGGTTTAAAAATGTAAAACTTGAATTAATCTCCTTTCTGTAACCAGAATCCTGCTTTTGTACACCTCTAGAATATTTTCTTCAATATCTTTACTTTGTCTATTTCTTTAGATTTTGATAATTTGGTCATCATTTAGAAACAAAGTTTTTAAAATGTAAAAAATATACTTTAATGGGTCTATTCTTTTATTCAGTATCTAAATACCATCTGGTTACCTTCTGTCTCTTCTGTTATTACTAATGGAAAGTCAAAAGCACCTGCTGGGGGAAATTTTAATTTTAAGGTGAGCATCCTTTATAGGTCAGGTAAAGCACATTCTGGATGTATCCAGGTCTCTCAATTCATTATAAAGGGTGCCTGGCTGGTGTGACTTATTCACAGTTTAAAATCTAATTTTAAGACATCTGTCTTTGTGTGAGATAAATTATACCCTTGGATATTTCCTCAGCTAGGAAGGTAAGGAAGACTTGAACTCCTAAGAGTGTATCAAATCTTCTCCATGCACTAGTGAATATAAACACAGAGTAAAATAGCCTTAGAACAGTAGTTCATTAGAATGGGCCACGTACCAGAAGTTAAATATCAAAGAACCTATTTTTAAACGTATCTAAATAAACAAGTAGTCTGGAGCATTTCTATTTTTCTTCATGTCCCAAAAACATGACTATGGTATGTTTTTATCAAAAAGTCTGTCTTCATTCGTATTTGGTATAAAATATTCCAGCAGTGCTTTTTAATGAAAAATAAAGTTACAGGCTTTTCTAAAAATTCTGGATTTACTTTGAAACTATGAAGCCTTACTTAGGCATTTAGGTTTACTTTGTTCTACATGTCATACACATTGAGAAACTACTACATCTGTGATAAGGTTTGTCTTCATAAGCTATTGTAAATTTAAAATTGTGTAGTTCTGGAGCTACTTCAGCTCAGGAAGTGCAGTGGGTCACTTTGCCTGTTTTTACTTTAAAAGCACCAATGAAGATGTTTGTGTTTAAACAGCCTGACAACTTCTAGGTCAAAGAATTCAAACCTTCTAAACAATATGATCTCTTATGTAACAGAGATATAAGAATTTGCACTGCCCTTTGTTAGGCTTAGTGCTGTTGACACAACTTATTTCATAAAAGTAGAATGGCTGGAGGAATCCTGGGGAAACTCCCAGCTTCGAATATTAGATGTTGTTAAAAGTAGTACAGCACTCTGATAAGGATATTCTTTTACTTGCTCTTTAAATTTAAAATTCCCAGTGGTTATTTTGTTTTCCTCACATTGTAAAATATCATGTTCAGTTATGAAAGGTTTTGCTTTTGTAAATTAAAGATAGTTACTCGTAGAAAAGCTTTATGTTTTGTCACAGACTGTTTCCTATAAATATTCACCCAGGAACTACAAAACCAGCTTATATGAGTGTTCAATATATTTTCCTACCCTGTACTGCACAGTACACCAGGGTGGTGATTTTTACATGTCTCTGTTGGTGTTGAGAAAAAGAGTCTTGGTGGAGATCCAGTACTTATACCTAGTTGCCTATTCAGTGAACAAGTTGTTCAAGTCTCTTTTAAGATTTTCTAAGCACGTGTTCTTATTTAGTTCTGATGAGCTGATGAGACCAGGGTAGGTCACCTGTTAGTGACAGAAGAATTTGTAGAATCTTACAAATACACTTTTCCAGCTAATGGGAACATATTCAGTCATATTTCAGTGTGGTTTAACAAACAGGTAGCTGTAAAGGAAACTAATAAGAACATATGGGCTATATAAAAGATCTTTCTTACTTTCAAGAGCACTCCTTCAGGGTTTAGGCCATATTCCCTCTGACCTTATCTTAGTTCAGGGCATATGCTTGATAACTCTGGTCACTCCATGAAGCTTTTTCATTTTGGATCTTACATTAGTGACTCAAAATGCTGTCCAGCTAAAGGAAGAGATGACCCTTTCAGTATCCTAGTATGATGATGTATTGAGACAGTGAGTTCTGCATGATTAGCCCAGGACCCTAACGAAAAGGATAACATCTACTATGGGGGTAGAGCAATGCTTTCATCATCTAGAAACCTTGGAAGCTTCTGTAACTCATCCATAATTCATCTACCATCTTAAAGTAAAATTAAATATAAGCATTATTTTCAAAATCCAAAATAAACTACTGTGGAACATGGACTTCTAATGACAGCAATTGTAGAACTGAGACATTTTTGCTTTGTTTATTTGTACTAAAATCAGACCAAAATCTATGTATCCTGACAAGTTACAACTCCTTGGATTTGCTCTTCGGTCAAGCTCCAGTTTGTCTTGCATTATTTACATCCTTGGCTGGTTTTCACTGGAGAGCATCGCAAGCAGGAAAGGTTTTCCAATTCTTATACATATTTCTTGTCATGTTCTGCAGTTTTCATTCAGATTCAAATGCTTCATCCCTTCCCCATGTAGAGTTCTTTAATTTATTCGGGAAAAGTTTCATTACTCCTCCCCTCATCTTGTTTACTGCTGTCATTCTTTGGAAATGCAAATATGTATTTGGCAGAGCAGGTGCCATCTCTTTTAAGCTGAGAGCAAATTATTAACTCATGAAGGAATGAAATGCTGTTTCTCTCCAGGGAACTTGATGCATGTATCCCAATACATGATCTTGTTGCTGGGCCTTGTGTTTTCATATCAACATGTATGTTGATAACTGTGCTTCACGATAACAAATGAATCTGGATCACATTTGTAGATCATTATTGCATGTTAATATCAAAATTGATTTTCATCCAGTTCTGTGTTTGAGGGACGTGTAGACAGTGTACAGAAGTGCACTGAACCTCTATGTGTACTTTCTTCATATAACCTAAATATCTCAAACACTTTAAACCAGTGTCTTCTACAGCCACTTAAATGTTTTAGGGATATGCAATAAATGGTGTGGCTGTTTGAAGGAAACAAAGTTTGTATTTTGAGTTTTTTGAAAAGTTTTAGGTTTTTTGCAAAGTTTTTGCTTTGCAAAGCACAAAGTTTGGAGAGATTTTAAACTGTTAAAAATCAAGCACCTGAAGTCAGAACAGCTGTGGTAATGATTTTCAGCCTGTGGGTGTTGAAAAAAGAGAAGATAATACTTAGTATTACCTTGTCTTTAACAATGTTGTCATTAATTCCTCAGATTTAACACATACTCCACTGAATATTTCTTTTTTAAGATATCCTAATAGAATTGAAGAAGGGGAGGGAAGGAAAGGAAGTTCATGACAGCATAACCTTTCTGGCTTAATACTTTAAAAGCTTCATAATTCTATGAAATACTTTAAAAAGGCTGTAAACAGCATGATGAAGACTTTACACATCGTCATTAAGTTTATCATGGAGAAGAATCTCGTGTATTGTAGTTGGATTCTTTTGGAGAGTTGATAATGCAGATTACATTCCTCAGTATAGCTGGAGTTGGATTCTGTAAATGACAGCAAGCACGGTTACAACTAAAGGAGATGTTTCCATTGGTTATTATCTAGATATTTTTGAAACCTGTGTATTGCTGGTAAAATATTTTGTTTGTATGCCCCTTCTCTGTGTTTGTGGGAAATATGTGTTGGATATGCGGCAAGTGAACGCCGACACTGCATAGTGTGGTAAACATTGTAGCATTTACTTATTTTTTTCAGAGAAAAAATAATTACTATTAATCAGTTTGTCTGGATTTTTTGTTTTGGTTTGGGTTTTTTTTTGTTATTGTTTTTTCTGAGGGGAGTCATATTCTGCACATTCTCTTGAAAGTTCACTGTGGCTTATTTATATCCTTATCAAGGCACTATTAGTGGGGCAGGTGAACAGGATCGTTCTTCATCCTTCTTAAAAGCATAAGGATAGCTTTACTGGATGAAAATCTGTCTGGATTAGTATGACGTCTCCTTACAATGATTATCAAGGAAAGAATATAAGAATAGGCTGAGCATTTCCAGAGTGTTCCTTCAGGTTCCAACACTGTACACATTTATTATTTTACAGATATCTGAGATAGGCCTGTTTCATTTTGAAGCTGGAACAATTCTAGTGTACTCTCATTGTTTATGTTCTTTTTTGTCCTCTTTTTCCATTTCTACTCTAATCAGTTTGCGAATCCAAAAAAGCTCTGCATGTTATTCAGAATGCAAATATACCAGAGATCTCTACAATGAAATAAATTGTTTTATTCTAAATTTTTTTCTGAATACTTTTTTTTGAATGCTGTTGAGCACTGATCTGATCTTTTCTGATTATAATTACAAATTTAAATTTTATTTCTGAGTGGTAACTCATCAGTGATGACCTCACTGGTCATCACTTTAAGTGTATTGCTAGGATTATTTTTGTATGTGCATTACTTTAGATTTATCAGTGCTGAGGTATGTGTACCTATTCCAGTGGGAAGCGGAGGATAGCATTAGCAAGCAAGAGAAAGGACAGTCAGACTGTGAGAGGATTTAGTACCTGTATCATACCTGAATTCTGTTTCAACTCTCTAAATCTTTTCCTGTACCTATCCCTAAAAACATTATGGAGTCTGTGTTAAGTATTTCACTGGTGTGGATATAATAACAACTAGAATAATGACTTCTTAATCTGTTGGGAAGGGGTTTGTTTTCCTTTGTGAATAATACATAGCGAACTTAAAATTATTTAAAAGTTACCCTGTGCAACAATCTAATGTGTCACACCTCCTGCATAAATTTACTTATTTAAAGAATTATTAAAAACAAACATATTTTTAAAACATTTTCGAAATGTTTACATTTTTTTGTTTTTGTGTGTTTGCCAATCTTCTGATCTTAATCTAATACAAAATACTCTGCTGCATAGTCCATAGATACTTGGACTTTGTTAATTTAGAACATGGGTGTGTATATATAAGTATGCATACCTTTTATATAAATTTGTTTTGACTACATGCTGAATATGCCAGCAAATATTCATTGCTGTTGTGAACATGATGAAATTTATGGCTGTCAGAATCCATCTAACAGTTTAGTTACTTACAGGAATTACACTTTTGAAGTGGTCGTTAGAGAAACAGCTCCTAACCAAGTGACTAACCCTAGCTGGGATCCCATTAGATTGGAATGAAGTGCAGTACATGACAAATGTTTTTATTTAGATCATATGTCCAACAGAAGCAAACTCTGTAATGGGTACACTGTGTGTGTATCCATTACTACTAAATATTTGGCATTATATTGCAATATTTCTATTATTTTTTTTTTTTTTAATCAAAATCCCCCTGGTCATCCTCTTTTCATATAGCAATAGGAACATGGATCTGGAGCTGATCACATGGACCCTTGTGCCTAGTCATTTACAGCCTCAGGAAGCATGTTATTAGATGCCTCATGCAGACTGGGGATCACTGAGCCTCAATTTTGCCCACCCTTACCAGAAGCCACAGAATATCTCTATGCAATATAAAACATAACCTCAGGTTTAAAGTACAAGACTAAGTCATTCAAACAATAATGTTACAAGAAGAGACGACTGAATACTCAGATAATTTTAGTTTGGAATAAAATCTAATACTATGTCTGTCTGTCTTCTGTGCTCATTTGTGAAGATAAATTTAAGCAAAGCAGTTACTGTCATTTTTTTTAAGGTCTCGTATTTTAAATTTAAATATTGAAGAAGATGTAAACAACATTACATCTTAATTTGTAAGTGACTGTTCACACTGGGAGGCTATTTCCAAGGATTGTACTTCTGTGAATTTGGTGATCACACTTAATTGAACACAATATATTTCCCATAAACTTTTCTGTATGAACTACTCATCATTATTTATAATGCTTGTAAATAATAATGCTTATAAATCACAAAGTATGTAGCTTGGAATTACATCACTTTTTTAATCCTTTTAGTAGAAGTTACAGTTTTGTGACACGCTATATGAATCTAAGAAATATTGTATGGTGTTTCATAGTCTGAACTAATGAGATAGACTAGTGCCCCCTGTTAGGTGTACAGTAGGAGAATTTACATTACAAAAAAATCCAAGGAATTTTCCTCGGGAAGATATGTCTTTAGTAAAAGCTTTTGAAATGTTCTGGGCTAGTAAAATTAATGAATATTGAATGCTATCAAATGACTGTATTAGTCCGTGGATCTGAACTTAAGAAGGTGAATATGATAAAGCAAGGCAATGGTAAATGAGGAAGGCTGATGCTGTCAGATTCCTGTTACTACTCCTTTTAAAGTTACTTATTCTAAATATGTTGAGATATGAGCAATGTTTCTTGAACTGAAGTTTTGATGAAAAACTGATGTATAGTTTAAAATCAATGATCATAATTCTTACAATTGAGGTGTGACCTCTGGTGTTCTGAGTTTTTCTGTGTATTTTCTCCCAGCTGTAGTTGTGTCATTACCCTCATAGCAGATGCGTGGAAAGCAAATGCAGATAGCTTCTAACCTGCTCATACTTTGAGGGAGTTAGATTAGACCATGATGAATTCCTGCCTCTGGAGCTTGAACTTTTTAATTATTTTTCTATTTGTCTTGACCTTGCTATATTGAAACTGTTTACAATTCTGTTTTCTAGAAACATGTAAAATACATACATTAATTCTTAGAGAATTAAACTTTCAGTCATCAGTCTCCAGATACTGCCCTCTGGCCTTGATCACTGTTGTTTCTGTACACTGCTCTGCATGCTAATTAGCTGTGCATTATATGATAGGTTTTTCTCTATTGTATAGATGCTATGATGATGTCTTAGAAATATGGAAATGTACCAATATAATCAAGAGAATTCTTTAGTAACAATTGTATACTTCTCATACTACATGAAAATATATATTCAGTCATACATAGAACTAGGGCTGTAAAATAAGAATGTTAATCTCTATGGGTAAGCCTTTTCCTACACCATAAAATCATAGAGTCAGTGAAATGTGCATCAGGTGAGCTCAGCTCAGAGTCATTTCCCTTACTGTCCACTCTTTTTTATATTTTGTAGGAAACACGTGTTACATTTCCTCAAGCAGACCACCAAAAGAGCAGCTGAGGAAAGTTGTAACTGTGTCTGTCTTATACTTCATTTTACATCCTCTGACTGCCCCTGCAGCCCTGGTTTATACATCTCTGCTGCTGCTTGCTCCATTTCCATGTCCTTGAGCTGTTCCTGCACTTCCTTTCCACTGGGTGTTGATAATGTACTCCAGGGATTAGGAACTGTGAAGATGGGACCTGCTGGGGCTCACCTCAGATAGTGATAAAGCGCTGCTAGCGGTGACTACGGTGGAGGCAAGTACAGCAGAGTGAAACTGAATTTCCACTCCACAAGACAGCTATTTTGTGTTGGGTTTTTTTGTTTGGTTGGCTTTTTTGTTGTTTTTTGGTTGGTTGCTTGATTTGTTTTGTTTTTGTCATTGTTGTTTGGTTTTGATGGGGTTGGTTTCTTTGGCTTTTGGGGTGTGAGTGTGTGTGCATGTCCCAAGATTGGGGGAAATTGGCATGTCTAGGAAATGAAAGGGGGAAAAGAGAAAGCATTACAATTTTTTTTTTGCCTAAATAATTATTGTCTTACTGAGTCAGTGAGAACTTTCCCCACCCACTCTTCTGAAATGGAATTCCAGTAAAACTTGAGGAGGCTTTCATGTGTTTGACTTAATTGTGTCTTTTTTCTTTTCAATTTCTGCAGACATCTGCTTTGGTTAGCACAGACCTGATACAGGGGATAGTGAGTTTGCTGGTATCCTTTTACCAGTGGGCGGTCACTGCCTGGATTGTCTTACGCACAATCACACTTGATTTGCATTTTCTTTCAGTGTGGATTGGCTGTATTTCCATACCAAAATATTTATTTTTCTGCTTGGGATTATTACAGCAGTTAGTGATATGTGAAGAGTCATTCTGCTTTCCTATTTACTGACCGCTGTGGCTAAAATTTAAGCAGTGTGTAGAAGTGAGCAGCTCCTAGGCAAAGATGCTTAGAGTAGGATGAGTCTTTGCTTTTCAAATGAAGGAATGGACTGTATTATTTGTATAAATTGCACTCTGAGGATTGCTTCTTTAGACACCCAAAGTGCTACTGCTAAGGAAGATTGTGAGAGAAGATAACAGATGGACTGCCAGAGCAAAGCGGAAGAGAGAGCTGGTAGGAACAACCAGCCATGGTGAAATAAAATCTGTCTTTTTTTGCCCCCTTCGGTGTGTGTATGTGTGAGAGAGATGTTTAGAACCATTTTCTTGATAGGTTAAAACACAGTGGTAAATGGTTGTGTGTTTGAGAGATACTCTGGAAATGCCACTGGTTTTTTTGGAAATGTGTTGACCTGAGTGGAAACCTAGTAATCACATCTTGCTCAGGCAGAGAAGGAAAACTACATGTGCTGATGGGTCCTCTTGTGCTTGATGGGTCCTCTTGAACCACAAGAATGTGAGAATGGGAGGTGGAAGATTCAAGAAGGTCACATTCCTCCCAAAGGGTGAGAGGAGCCAGGGCAGCTCGCAGTCTGTGTGCGAGGCAATGTGCTGTGGCTTTGGAAGGGGTAGAGCAAAGAATCTTTGAGGGCATAAACTAAGCCCCTAGTGAATCCTAGAGCCAAAGAGGAACAAACAAACTCTTGTGGTTAGTGAGCAACATCCATTTAGAGAGATGTGAAGTGGTGCTCAGAAGAAAGAAGCACGCTGGGATCAAAGATAAATTGGAGGCTCTCATGTCTGGAAGGTGTCAAGGGCATAAAAGGTTCTTTGGCAAGGGAAAGAAAGATGTATCTTCACGTTGATGTGGCAATTACTGTGATTTCATATCAAGTTGTTACAAATTTTTTATGATGTTTTGCATGTCATTTTTTTTTAATGCTAGTATTCCAGTTTGGACCTATTTTGACAGGCGTATCATCTGCGTGACTAAAGCCATTCTAAATATGAAAAAGAAATGCTGCCTTACATCATTCATATTCAAACAAACCCAAACCAAACCCAGAACACCATGTGAAGTGATATTGCAAAGCCAGTGACATCCTACGTGTGCTGTGCAGAGGGTGGGAGTTAGATTCAATGTACATCTTGGGTATTTTAGAATTCCTATTTATATCTATAAAATTTGACTAACAAATACTAATAATCTGAGAGGATTGGTTGTGTTATGAAAAGATTGGAATTATTAGATAACAGCCATTTAATGAAGTTTATAGGAACTTTTGTTCTATTTGTAAGTCAGACATGAGATAATATGGAGCTCTACTGATGCAGAAGGTTATTGTTCTTTTGAAAGGGGTTTCAGATGACTTCACCAGGGAATTTCTGGGCATGTTCCTCTGTATATCTGTTACAAAGTAACAGCTCTGGTGCAGTGTAAATAAGGATAGTGTGCTTCTTTGTATGAAGTATTTGTTTATATAATCAGAAATCTGAACTTTATGCATACTTTGGTGTTTTACAGAGATCTCATTTTCAAAAGTAACTAAAGAAGGAAGGTCTTGGTGTTTTTGCAGCATTAAAATTTATAGTTGCACTTTGTGTCAGAGAAATAGTCTTAAGAGAGAGTAGATAGTAACAAGACATGACAATATTTTTTCCTGTCTTGATGTTCTGTAGAGCAGGTGAAGTGCATATAAGGCATTTGGCGTGATAAGGTTTGCTCACAGTGTTGACACAGACTAAAAGAAAGGTCCACTCCCTCCCCCAGTCCACGGGCCTTTGTGTGGCTGTGCCATCTGTACTGTTTGCAGTGTATCTTCTGTCAGGACTAAGATGGCACTGGTCAAATGTGAGGTTAAAATTGGACTGTCGGATCCCAAGCTTTTGCTCCTGGCCTTCTGGCTTCTCTAGGACTGTGGCTCCACGGCTGCTTACTTTTTCTGACGTGGATGATGTTGTTGGCTGTTCCGCTGCTGCCATGGCAGCACAGGGTGTTACTGATGGGGGTGTGAGGGGAAGGGAAGGGAGCCACCAGGACTCATCTCCTGGGAAAGCTGGGGGCCTCCCCATGCAACCCCTGCGTCATGGGGATCATTACCTGCTCTGCGGCTGTGGGGCTCTTTCCCACGTGTTACTGTCAGTCCATGAACCCTTCCCACCCATCTGGGAATAGATGAATATTAAAGGCATAAGTTAGTGGTAATGCTACAGCTTTCTAAATGTTTCAGAATATTTTTTCATGAAAAGTATTTAAGCTAGGTAAAAAAAGTACTTTGGGACATGTTGTTCCATTTATTTTTTAAGACTATTCTCCATAGAAATCACTGGAGAGTTTTTAAAACAGATGGCATGATGTGGGCCATTGTAATGCAATTTTCTTTGGAAAATTCTGTGTCTCAGGGCAAATTTACCACAAATGGAGCAATCATGATGTCCCATAAAAGAGAAGACATGTGTTTTTGCAACATTTGATAGATCTGAAAAGTATGCATAACCCTGCCAACTCTGCCAAGCAAGCAAGTCTGCTATTTTCAGTAAAGTATTTTGGGGCTTTTGGAGTATTTTGAAAATGCTAGTACGGTAACTGCTCTGACTATTCAGGAATACTTTGTAAAAAGTATTAAACATTAATTTTAAACATTAATAAATGCAGTATTGTCTGAAATTATGACTACAAAGAAGACATGTTAGATCTTTCTCCCCTTGAATTTTTGGCAGAAAAAGAATATACTATTTCGGTTAATACTGTTTACCGGAACATTCTATTTCATATGTATGGATTTTAAGGCCATAAAGCAAAGGAATACTGCATAGACACCAAAATAGAAATACCATAGAGTAATCTTTTTGGTTCACAAATAATCAGTGGAAGTATTTATGTTGTCTGTGCTAACTTGGACTTAGTAGTTAATTAAGCAACACTATTGTAGGAGATCTGCTGCTTTTATTTGTGATATTTGTTATTAAAAAGGCTAGATAAATTTTGTGAATAATTAAAATAGGGATGAAATATGCAAAAGAACATGAAATGTTACTTATTTTCATCAGACTATTTTGATTTATCTATATAGAAATATGTATGTTCATAATTTCACCTGTATCATAGGTAGTTTACTAAAATACTAACAAGAACGGGATAACAGTTATGTTAGGTAAACCTATCTTGAATAAAAATGAAAATAGGAAACACAAACATATGGTGTACATATATTTACAACAGTGTATTTTACAGTGAATTTTTAGGTATACTAAACCTATGTTTTTAATTCTTCTACGATGCCAAAAGAAATAACTTGCTTATTTTAGTTGTGCCAATTTAAGAAATGTAAGCTAAATCTAGTGATGCAGTTTATGCCTGGGAACCTTGAGGACTGGAAACTGCTAGCAAACATTAGACATCTGTACTAATCTCTTGAATAATCTTTTGTTTTGTGTGTCTGAGAAGGCCATAATCTGAAAAAAAGCCAAATGCACTGAGTACTCCTTTGCTTCTGAAGCAGAGGATTTAGCATTTTGCAGTTTTGTATTCCAAGCAGCATCAGCTTTTTCATAATTTCTCTTTGCTCTTCTTTGGGTACATACCTCTTCTTCCTTCACTGGGAAAGACAACACGGCAGCCGAGATTCAAGACAGGGTGATCTGTATTTGGTTTTGGCACATTGTTCAGCATCTCCATCTTCGTTTTTTTTAGGGTGCTTTTACTGGGACAAACAAGTGGGTCGATTAGGAGTGTTTCTGGTCCTTGGGGTGTAGGCTCAGCCATGGGCACCTCCTCCCAGCACCATTTTGGATAGAGCTCGGCTTGTGCTGGCCCAACTCTGAGGAAAAGGGATGGAGCTGCTGGAACTGGATGGGAGCCTTGATATTTTCTAACCAGGTCCCCAGCATGGGTGACTGGAAAACCAGGACCCTGAAGCAAACCACAATGTAAACCTCAAGTAATCTAAAAAGAGCCCCAGATTTCTGGAATGATGTTATTGGGTATATGTAGTTACATCTGTAAGTGACAGGGTTTCTTCAGAAGTATCTACTGCCTTTGAACTACTTCATGTTTTAATTAATGGTGTATTAACTAAAGCTGGCTGTACACGAGAGACAGGGAATTTTAATTAAAATTCTATGGCTTTGTTAATTAGATATCAGTGATAATTTTTATAATCTACAGCTTTATTTTAAGTTATTAAATAAATTTTTTAAGCATTTAGACTTAAATTTACAATTCCGACTTGATATGATAGACAACAATAAAGCTGTTAAGAAGTACAGCTGTTTTATTGATTTGCATAAGTTATCACTGTTTATGTGTTTAAATATATTCAGTTACAAATCTCAGTTCAGTTCCTGACTTTTCCACACATGCTTCCTGTCTGATAGAGAGCAAATTATTTAAGAACAAATGTTTCAGTGTGTCTAGTCACTTGTTAAAATTTGCCACTAGGTTTATGTTAATTTTTAGGAATTTTAGTTCTTCGCTTCCTTTCTGTAAATTGGGATATTTCTCCTTTTTTTTTATTTTCTAGTCCTTGTACTTAAGAGAAACCTGGTCTGTACCATTGTCCTGTCTGTGATATAGCCACAGAATCATGCAATGGTTTGGGTTGGACAGGACTTTATAGGCCATGTGG
Source organism: Oriolus oriolus (assembly GCA_013400235.1). Taxonomy (NCBI): domain Eukaryota; kingdom Metazoa; phylum Chordata; class Aves; order Passeriformes; family Corvidae; genus Oriolus; species Oriolus oriolus. The sequence continues at coordinate 51,396 of VXBT01009498.1, read as the reverse complement.
TTTCAAACCCCCAACCCCCATCCCCCAACCATCCATTGTTAAGGACATCTTCCACTAGACCATGTTGCTCAACGCCCCATCCAACCTGACCTTGAATGTTTCTGAGGGTGTGTCATCCATCACCTCTCTGAGCAGCCTGTTTCAGTGCTTTGCCACTCACATTGTAAGGAATTTCTTCCTAATATCTAATCTAAACCCATCCTCTGTCTGTTTCAAGTTCCACTTGTCCTGTCACTACCTGTGCTTGTAAAAAGTCATCTTTCTTGTAGGACCCCTTTAGTTACTGGGAGGCTGCTTCATGGTCTCCCTGGAGCCTTCTCCAGCCAACGACCCCAGCTTCCTCTGTCTTCAAAGGAGGGGGACTCCAGCCCTCTAATCATCTTTGTGTCCCTTCGCTGGACTCACTCCAATAGGTCCATGTCCAGGTTTGGGGCTTCAGAACAGGATGCAGCACTGCAGGTGAGGTCTCAGCAGAGCAGAGGGGCAGAATCCCCTCCCTGGCACTGCTGGCCACACTGCTCTGGATGCAGCCCAGGATACAGTTGGCTTTCTGGGCTGCAGGTGCACATTGTTGGGTCATGTCATGCTTCTTGTCCATGAAAATCCCAAGTCTTTCTCCCTAGGGCTACTCTCAATCCAGTCTCTGCCCAGCCTCTGTTTGTGCTTGGAACTGCCCTGACCTAGGTTTGGGGCCTTGCACTTGGTCTTGTTGAACTTCATGAGGTTTGCATGGACTCACCTCATAGTGGGCTTTCAAAGTCCCCCTGGATGGCATTCCTCCCCTCCAGTGTGTAAACCTCATCTCAGTTTCTGCTTTTATAATGCAAGCACATAACTACTAACTATGTTGTTGTTATTACTTGACATTTTTCATCTGTTCCATTGGTCTAGCGAGGTTGTAAAGAATGAGCAGAAAAATGAAGTGGATTTAGACACTGAATGTCAGAGTGCAGACACTGTAATTTGGGTCAGAAAAGCAATAGATTCCCCAGGCTGCATAATTTCAATTGCCCAGTTAATTTTAACTCTGGGATTTCTGCCTGTGCAGTCTAAGCAGCTAAATGTAAACAATAGTACCTCAAATCCTAAATCACGGATTTGTATGGATGCACATCATCTGAGAGTGCATCATCTTTCTCCGTGGTGATTTTTGTTTGTTTGATTTTTCTTCTTGTGGCTAATAGTCATTTTTTCTTGGGTAAAACACCGCATGTTATATGGCATGCCTTGAATGAGAAAACAGAGAGGCTATCTTGGTTTACTGCAGGTATAAGCAAAATCTTTTAATTATAAAAGTTACTGGAGTACAGCAAAATCAGTTCTGTGAATTGGAATCCATTGGAACATATAAGCAAGTTTATTTTAAGTTAATTTTATATTTTTGAGGTTGGAGGGTTTATGAAGCTTTAGCTGATCCTTGGTGAAGGTTCTGAGAAGATAAAACTTCTGTTTTGTGAGGAAGTCTACCTTTATCATTTGAAATACAACCTTTGGAAAAGTAACTTCTTATGGAATGGTTTTAAATAACAAATTTAAATAGAATATTTTTTCTCTCTTTTTTTTTAATGACATAAGCTGTACCAAAATGGGATGACATTAGTAAACCAAGTGACTTACAGATTACATAGCTGTGATATCCTTGTGATACAATGAGGGTAAAAGTAGATCAAACTGTTTTAGCCTTATTTCATATGTAGAAGGATTCAATTGTGCATATTTTAATACAGGGCATGTGAAAGGAATGACTCATAAAAAACAAATCACTCAGTAAAGTTAAACAGATATTCTTTACTGTGGGGGTGGTGAGGCACTGGAACTGGTGAGGCTCTGGGTGTTGCCCAGAAAAGTTGTAGACGCCCCATCCCTGTTCAAGGGCAGGTTGGATGGGGTCTATGAAACCTGATCTGGTGAAAGGTGTCTCTGCCCCTGGCAGGGGTATTGAAACTAGATGGTCTTCAAGGCCCCTTCCTACCCAAGCTGTTATATGATTCTATTATTTCTGTTAACGTAACTGTTTTTAAAATTCACACATTCTCCAATTGATGAAAGTGAGTTTTACATGGGTGGCTCCTGGGAAGAGTGTTATAGAAGTACATCCTCTGCCTGGTGGTAAGAGTAGAGCACACAAGGGACTTTGGAAAATCTCTTCATTTGAAAACTTTGATGAATCGAATCAGAAATGTAGAAAAGAGAATAATTCTTAACCCCTAAAAAATCTGCTTTTTAAAAAAATTGTTTTCTTATTCTGTCTTGCAAGATTTCAATGGAATTCAAGCTCTGTAATATAAATGTTTCATATGCAGCCTTCTCATAAAGCATCTAGACCTTTAGTGATGACTTTGTACAAGTAGATGAAAGAACTATTACAGTAGTTCCTAAGTACAAACTGAGCTTTATAAAGCAAATACAGCGTAAAAAGTTTGAAAACCAGTGAAAGATGAAATGTGACTTAACAAGCTGGTGCCTATTCATAGCTTGCAAGGTTTTTTTTTGTAGTTTAGTAATAGAAAGCTGAGAATAAATATTTTAGGTAATTTTGCCATTTTTAGGATCATGTGGAAGTTCTACAGGGCCAATTTTTAAACTCTTGTAGTTACCAGTGTGAAACAAATTTTAAACATTTCTGTTTGAGACACCTTTATTTCAGTGAGTAGACCTTCAGTTGGCTTAAGATAGTTATACAGGTATGTTCTAAAAGTTAAGTTTCAGGATCATAAGGTTTGAAGCAGAGGAAGCAACTAAGAAGAGTGTGAACATCGGACTTGCAATGCATCAAGTGCAGTGTATTCATCCCAGTGCTTTGGCTGAGAAACCAGCAAAACCAACAGAAAGAACTACAAGTTGGAGGCAGAAAGACTTCTATAGATGTGAAATAGTGCAATAGATACAGGTTTGCAATTCTTTGCAACTAGTGCTGCTGCTATTCAAGTTAAGAATATAAATTCATGGAGGTAGTACATCTCTAATTGGTATTACCAGGAGTGTAGTGCTCTTACATGATACTTCTCTTCTGTGTGGGAGTAGAGTCCAGAAGATTGAATCATGTAATTATTCCTCATATAGAAGTACAAATGTAGTGTTATCCGATTGCCATATGTTTTATTACACTCTTTTTTGTCATTGATGAGGAATTCTTCAACAATTTAAGCACAGAAACAACAATGAATCATTGAGTTTCTTTTTGTGTTTGTGTATTTATTCTACTTTCCTCACTTTATTACCCTCTTTGATTTGTGGCTTTTCATTAGTTATCCTATTCTAATATATAAGCGTTTTTGATGTAAGGCTTAAAAATATATTCAGAATAGACTAAATGTTTTCATTCCTCACTGGATGTACTTGTTTATTTATTTTGAAAGAAAATGAAAGGAATGTATAAAATACTGTTTATGTTTTGATTTTTAAAACTATGGTAAAAATGAATTGCACAAAAAATGATGAATGGTTTGAGTGATGATGCTTATGATTCAGAAGTAAAAATATAGATGATTTTTAGTTTATGACAAATATAGTAATAGCAGAAAAAGCCTGACCTACACTGTAAAAGTGTTCCAATATGAAGATTACTGTTTGGCTCGACTGCAATTTGTGGATAGGATTCAAACTCCCTTGGGCAAAATCCTGTGGATCCCCAGGGGAATTGCAGAGGATGAGGAAACACAGCATCAACATTCAGCAAAGTCAGGGGAAATTGTTTCAAATTTCAAGCTGACGTCTTACTAAGCAGGTTCAGGTTTTTTTAATCCAACAACTGCACTTTTAAGGCAAGTTGCTCACTGGAGTAAAATAATACTTCCCATGTGTTTATCCTGTGTCTCTTTTCAGGTATATTTGCGCATGGTTTATTACTGTACCTAAGCAGGTTGTTCCCAAGTTTATCAGTAGTATAGGCAAAAGGAAGTGGAATGTGGCAAATTTGGACATTTGTCTCCACAGGCTGGTGAAGACAGGCTATGCTGTTGCCCTCAAGATGTCAGGAGGGGCAAAGGCCCGCCAGTGTCCCCCCAGCATATATTTAGCAGTCTATAGACAAAGCAAGCAAAAATCTGAATCCTGAAGGGATTATGTGTGTGCATTCCAGACCTGCAATAGGAGACCTGCTACCCTTTTCTCTCAAACTGTATAATAGCGTAGCACAAGTTAAGATCGATCTTAACCTTCACTTAGCTTGAAGTTTCCTGCATCTGTTCTCAGTCTTGAGCAAAGACTTGTTTCTGAAAGCTTCATGAATTAGAAAATACTTCTTTCTGCCAGTCCCACTCTTCTCCTATCTATAGAGAATCATATATACTGCAGCAATAATTTCAGTGTCAAGGACTACAGTGTAAAAACATATGCTAAATATGAGGAGAATTAATTGCAACATTTAAAGAGAGAAAATAATTAGGTAGAATTCCAGAGGAAAACATGCCAGAAAAAGATAACAGAAATGCAGAGCCTCTCTCAAGAGAAAAAATGTATTTAAAATGCAAGCATAACGTAAGCTAGCTCAGAGGATTCCCAAGGGAAAAAGGAGACCGATCAACTTTTTTTTCTTCTTCCTTTTAAGATGGGAAAAACACTGGGAAACTCAAATTAATGAAAGTAAAATTTCATATCGAAAATTGAACACCATGGAAAATGAACACAAACCTAAGTTGTATAAAACTGCAATGATGTAACTTTGTCAATTAAAAGTGCAATCAAATACCAATTTTTAGTTGTTAGAAATTCCCTGGGAATATTGGCACTTCTTAGCTACAAAACATTCCGAAGTAAGTAATATACTGAAGTCAGTAGGTGGAGGACATAAATTTCACTGTTGTCTTGTCATACCCCTCTGAAAAAAAAATCAGCAGTTACCCGTGAAGGTGTAGGGTTTTCCTGTCTGAAAGATGGGGCAATGTGTTAGTCTTTAAGTTTGTAAGTCTGTCTGGGTGGGATGGACAGACAAACAAAGGAAGGACCCTCATTCAGAAAATGCACTTCCATCCCTGAACAGACCTCTAGAGTGTGGTTCTGCAAATGCCAGTTCTCTGTCTCTGTTTACTCAGTGGCAGTATATGAACTGCAGGAAAATCGTTAAGGATTTTAAAGGAGATAAGAGACTTAAGGTGTGTTTATGCTGTAGAAGGATGTGAGGCCAAGCTGCCTTTAAGTAATGGTTTCTGGTATTGAGAGCTGTGGACCTGTGACAGCCTGGACTTCAGCATCCCTTGGACATGTGTGCAAGAGGTCAGGCAGAGGTGCAGAGCCTGCTCTGATGCTTGTGGTGCTGAGCCAACTTGGATTTTGCCTCCTGGCTTTGTTTCAGTAAAACTGCCTCACTCATGCTCTGCTTGTGCATCCACATCTCTAGGGTCTGTGTGGACATGCCGTCAGAGCAAATTCTAGGAACATGCAAATGGCAATGCTCACTGATCCTTCACAAAACTAGAAGTTATTGTCTTCTTGGAGCTGAATTTGAACAGATCAGAAATTTTCTGGGTGAATAGGGAATTGTGCTTTGAGATGCTGCTGCCGCCACATAGTTTAATTCAGGTGCAGATATGCATTCTGGTAGGCGAGGGGCCGTTTTACTTTGATAACCCATTTGGTATCTCACTGTCACTGAACTCTCTTATAGTAAAGCTAATGAAGAAATACAAAACCATTTGTAGTTGTCTAGAAGGCTCCACACTATCGCAGTGGAGAGTGACTTAGTGCCAGCTATTCATATCCCAGGACTGCAATAATTTAATCAACTTCTCCATACAGCTCTCTCCCTAGTGGGGGGAAAAAAATTTCCACATAATAGAAAACAATCTAGTATGAACTTCTCCTATGAAATCCTTTAACCTGCCTGCTAACTGATCTTTACTCTCTGTACAGATTTCCTATTGATTAAATTAGGTTCATATTTTCACAAGTTATTTATAAGGAATTCCAGTGCCCTGTTCCAGTTTATTTTAAAATTGCGCAAAGCGTTTGAATGAGGACAGCAGTTAACAAATCTTTTCCTCTGGTGCTGTGGAACATTTTTGTCACAAGACTAAAGAACATCTCTTCAAAGGCTTATTTCCGAGCGTGAAGTAGGAATTTCTGCCCCAGGAAATTATGGATCATCAGAATTCTTCCCCAGTAGTAAATTACACTTTTCAGCTTTGCTTTCCTGTAATGTAATCACCCCTAGAGCACCTAAATATAGAGAGATTAATTAAATCCAACAATTAAACAAAAAAATCTCTGTAGCTTATTGCCCACAAAAGTTACTTGTCAGGCAGAATTTAGAAGTTGCCTCATGAGAGGAAAATGAAAGAAAAGAGGAAGAACACGTGGCAGATAACAGTCAAAGAGCTTAACCTCTGTTGATATGGGCTGAAATACTCGTGGCGCTGGTTGTGGGGAGGTCTGTGTAGAGCTCGTATCGAGGGATGCACTTCTGGAGCTGGCTTTCCTGGGGAAGGTGGCAGATGCGTATTTTGGAAGGCAGAGGTTGTCCTCAGATGTTTAATCTATGATACTCTAGATTTTGGAGGAGTTTCAGTGGATATATAGAAATAGTGTTGAGTGATATGGAAAAAATTGTTTGAGAGATTGGTTAATCCTCTCATCAGAGTGATTTATTTAGTGGACAGCCTAATGTGCTGTGTTACAGAGAACTTTCTATAGATTACATAGATATACTTATAAAATCTAGTGCTTTTGTCCCAGATTGCTTTTCTCCATTTATTAAAGAATATCAGTCATAAGCTTTAGTGATTCAGACTTCTTTTAATGCTTTTAATGTTCAAATAGTATATGTTTTTAAAATTTACCCATTTCAAAATACTACCAGCTGTCTAGAAATCTTTTTATCTGAACAGTTTATTTTCTACTTTTTGTTGGGGTCAATTTTTTTTTCTCTCTTTTTTTTTACGCCTCTGAGTTTCAATATGTTTATAATTAATCGCTTATACAATCAAAATATTATTCAGTGTGATCATTTAGTCATTAAAAATGGTTTCAAATTTTAGTGGCCTTATGGAAAAATTCGCTTGTTCAGTCATTGATGTAAAATAGTAAGAAGGATGAGTAACTCCTCAACTTTTCTTTTCCAATTTTCACTTTTTAAATCTGTTTTCCTAAAATTGTTACTGAGATGTTTTTAAAATTGGGAACAGTTCCATGACTCTCACTCGGAGGAGATTTTTGAATTATGTACTGCTTCTCTCATAAGCACAAATTAAATTCCAGTGGTGTTTACTTTTTTGATTTTTAGTTTGTTCAGCTGTATTACTTAAAGAAAGAAAAAAACCTTTATGTACTTCTGATGAGTCAGCAAAAATGTGTTGTGGTATTTCCTTGTCCTAGATTCTCCTCAGGTTTCATTTATTTCAGTATTTCTTTTAGTGAAGAAAATACTGAGAAATTTGATTATAGTTCTTCTGACCTAGTTGGTAATTAATGTAGCAACCTGGAAATAGCAAGCCTCAGAGTTGTAAAATTTAAGATCAATCAGAAGTTGCTTTTAAAGAATTCATACAATGAACTTAAGGTACATGAAGGGTGTCCTGGTTTTGGCTAGGATAGGGTTAGTTTTAAACTTAGTAGCTGGTACAGCGCTGTGTTTTGGATTTACTATGAGAATTATGCTGATAACGCAGTGTTTGGTTATTGCTAAGTAGTGCTTACCCTAAGTCAAGGACTTTCCAGTTTCCCATGCTCTGCCAGTGAGGAGCTGCACAAGGAGCAGGGAGGGAGCACAGCCAGGGCAGCTGGCCAAAGGGATGTTCCATACCATGGAATGTCATGCTCAGGGTATAAACTGGCAGGAACTGGCTGATCGCTGCTCAGGAGAGGCCGATTGGCTCTCAGGTGAGCAATTATATTGTGCATCACTTGTTTCTCTTGGGTTTTATTCCACTCTCTCCTTTTGGTATCTCCCTTTTCGTTAACATTATTATTCTTAACAACTTTGCTTCAGTTATTAAACTGCTCTTAAATCAGTCCTAACTATACTCAGTTGCCATCTTGCATTCTGATTGGTTTTTATCAGTGCTCAGTTTTGGTTGCTAATATTTTTCCCTGTCACAAACTGTAGTATTGGTGAAATGTTTTCACAAACATTTCAAGGATTCTGCTTAGCATGCCACAATAGGGTTTGTGTTGCATGTCTTCTTAGTGTTTACTGATATAGTCCATATAAATAATTCAAGAAAGTGAATTTGAATAACTGCTTCTCTGAGGAATGTAGTCCGTGTCTTTGTATTAAAATTTAAATGGATGTTTTTGCATGTCCCAGAGTAGTACACCTGGGAATAAAGTAGTCAGTAAAACAAGTGTGCTTTTGAGTTGTGCTGGTCACTTCTTTAAAGGGAGAAATTTTCAGCTTGATAAGGAAACTGTCACTGATTTCAGTGTGTCAGTGTTTACAGTTTATATTTCAGAGTTGTGTTAATTTACATCAGTAAACATGCTTTACTAAATTGAAAAAGAAAGTGTACTACTAAAAAGACTTTATACTAAGTACAGTGCAAAACAAGGGATGTTGTTATGTAAAATATGCAATTTATGTAGGAAGAAGCTGTTGTGTTTTGTTAGGGGGCTTCATTTTTTTCATTCATGCCTTTAATCCAGCAGCAATTATAAGTAATTACGTTACTTCTTTACTTCAAAGTAAAGAAACCAGAATGGTGATTAGCAGATATTTTGATTGGATTTCTTGCCCAGCAAGCTCTTCATACTAAACTTTCAACTATGCAAATTTAGAGTATTTCTGACATTAGAGACATTGTTCTCTACAAAGTGTAAAATCAATTGCAGGGACACCTACACGTGTCTTGTGTGTCTGTATTTAATAATGCCTGCATTTCCAGGCAAGAAATAAATGATTGTTAGCATGGTTTTTTTTGGAGAGCAGAGAAAAGTTTCAGGCATGCATTTAATCATGTGTTATCTGACATGTAAAAATTCTGCTTTGGAAATTCCACAATGTCACCCACACTGAAAATGGCAGGATCTAGCTAACCATGGCAAAAGTGTAGGACCCTGCTGAAGAAAATACCAAGTACGTTCTCTACACAAAAGTTCTTGAAAGGCATAATTGCTGCAGCCTCCATAGCAATTAAGTTATAAAATATTCTGTTTTATTTATTCCTATTGTTCAGGCAAAAATCATTAATCAGTCCTGTTGTGGAAAACGGTAATTTCTGTGGAAGGAAACTTGCTATAGTTTTACCGTGTGCCCCATTTATGGAGTAACTGTGAACTGAAGAAATTGCATGTGAGCTGTACATTGTGGAAATGCTGGTAGAAAACAAATGACGGCTGAGCAAGCCCAAAAGCCAGTTTCTAGGCTGTTCTAAGTTTTCCTGTTATGGTAATCAGAAATAAGTCCCTTAAGTCATTCATTAAAATGAGTGTCATGCTTTCAGCCACGGTGGTGAGGTTGGACCTCAAAAGAAGCTCCCCTGCCTTTCAGGGAGTTGGATTGGGTTGGTTGAGAAACTGGACATGTCTCCGTGGGTTGAAGTTTGACGCTGAAATCAGAGTTATTGATCAGTTTTGTAGGACTGATGTAATTTTTTTTCCCTGAAAACTCTTCTTTCCTTGCAGGGAGGATGTATGAGGTGGAATGAGATGGAGTCGTGAGGTTGGTGTATGGGGAATTTGCCTATATATTTGGTGGGTTTTTTCTCCATTGTATATTCCTTTTTCTTTTCCCAGCCTGGCTTCTGTAGAGCTGCTGAGGATTTCAGTGGCATGGGGAATTCCTGGAAATCTAAGTTTGTTAGCAATGTTGCCTGAATGCTGAGTAATATGATTTGTATAGTTTTTAACAAAGCTTTGCTTCCTAGTTTGGGTATGTGGCTTGGTAGGAATCCTGACAGAACACTTAATAAATTTTCAAATCCAGAAAGGAAAACATGTTATAAAAAGGAGACTGGAATTCTAAGACTTGTTATAGTCAGTGGCTAGAGGAGAAAGATTTTTTTTTTTTTTCCTAATTCTTTTTGTGATTAAATGAATGGTTTATTAATGTAGCGTTTCTAGTTTCTCTTATTTGTTAGGTCTGCTATGTGTCTGGTTGAGAGGGCAGTGAAGTTTGCCTAAGTGTCTATTAACAAAATGTATGCACAGATCTGAGTTGCCCTGAATAGGTCAGTCTCTTAGAGGATTGCTGGAAAGTTCCCTACCTGACATCATATGTATTTAACTGTATGCTGTATTGTATTCTTCAAAGTAATTTATCTCTGCATGAACAGGTCAAATCACTCTGTGTGATCTGTTTAGAGCTGCTGATCTTTAGTTTGCCTCCCAGCAAGTGCATTTGATTAATGTTGTAGTTCAAGATTCTTTTTTTCCTGTGTGATAATATTATCGCTGTTACTACTTTCCTCTTTGTATACTTATGTATAGGTTTCTCACTGCATGGCCTTCCTGGAGTACTTAAAGAGCACTAAAATTAAGTGTAAAGAAATGCATTTATATTTAACACTTCTGAAAAAGAAAATATAAATTACCTAATATTTTCTTCTACAGAAATTAGGATGTTTGCATAGTATACAGGTGATCTTCCGGTCTATACCTTAACAAATAACACATAACACAAATATGCATTGATGAATTTTGTCTTCAGCATCTGTATACTGTGCTTGCTTTCTTATAACCACAATATTATCTACATAAAATGGGAAAATGTCACTGTAAAAGATTTAACTGTGAAAAACTAAGCGATGCAGGGATCTTTCCTTATTTAGGACTCTGCTGCAGCAGAACCTAACAGGAAACTGAAAAAAGGAAATACCTGTAAGGTTCCTTTTGGTGATATCTTCCCCATTATGTGTCTGTGTATTTCTGCATCATGTATACTGAGGTGATCAAGACCTGGCTGCAGTCCAGAGACCAGTGAGCCACCCTCTGAGGACTGCCTACCTCCTCTTTCCTGTTCCCAGATTACACTTGGCAAATTAGATCCTCTGTGTCAGCCACAGGCTTCCCTTTCAAAGGACGGAACTTGCATTTCAGAGTTTTCCAGAACAGAAATGGAATTCTGTTGTATGTTCTTAAATTCTGTTGTATGTTCCCTGATAGCTGCTGTTCTTACACACAAACTACATTTTCTTTCCTGTGAGGTGCCATGGCCATACTAAATTTTTTCCATTGCTGTCATCTCATTCAGGACATGTATGTTTTGCTGCAGCTCTGCTTCTAGGCTGTACAGCCTGAGTGTCTGGTAAAGGGGAAAGGATATCAGAGTTGGTCATTTGGATCTGTTTTCCCTGGTGATGTACTGTGTATGCAACAAACTTTGTAGACAGTGGTCAGCTAAAGGTGTTGCATATGAATAGATCAATCAGACTGGAGTGCACAGCATCATTACCTTGCTAGCTGTAGTAATTCTAATGGTAAGCTGTTTATCACAAATATTCATATTAAATAATCAAGATAATCTCTAACTGTACAGTATTCAGCAATGTTAGCTTTTGTAGGTAGTGAAGCTAATGTAGTTAAGGATGATGCAAATAGTAAAACTGGATGAAATCGTGGTAGAAAATTTTGGTTATGTTAAATCAATTATGCAAATACAATTGAAAAAATCAGTAAAATCTAATCAGTTGTCAAGATTATAAGAAATATATACCTACTTGAAGATATAAAACTATCTTCAATATAATCTAATCAACTGCCAGAAATGAAACATCTCTAATTTTATTAAAATGGCCCAGTTGACCATGGTTATTTTTTCTTGCCATGAATAAAAGGATTGAAATTCACAAGACACAATGATAGCTTTTCTTACTAAACAGTACTTTTAGCTTTTATAGTTGCTGACCTTTTTCAGGCACTGATCTTGATTCACAGAGGTTTGAGGGCTGATGTGCCTTGTACTTGGCCAGTATTATTCACATTAATGTTACATTTTTCATCCCAATCTCCATGTTCCTGTTAGTTTTTGGGGTTTTTTTTTAATGATATTTTACAATTATATATTCAATCAGTGTTTCTAGATCTTCCAACTCATCATTGTTTTTTTCTAACTTGAGGAGATGAAGAACATAGGAATCTCTTCTGGTACAAATTTTTAAAAGGCAAGGCAGCTGTTATTGAACTCAGACAGCCTTACTTGCTCATAGTATAGTCCATGCATTCAAATCGTTCACCAGGAAGGGTCTGAGAGCAATGAAACCATGCTCTGTAACTCAGTGTCTTCCTTAGTGTCTGCGTGAATTTCCTTGTCCAGTAATGATACTTGTATATGTAAGACAGGCAGGGAAAAAAAAAAAAAAAAAAAAAAAAAAAAAAAAAAAAAAAAAAAAAAAAAAAAAAGAACAGGTATTGTCTGGTTGGGTTAATGTGGATTTTTAAAATATATTTCTGTTTCTAGTAATTTTTTTGTTTTTCCTTTCTTTCCCCTCATGACTCCTTTTTCTATTCCTTCTTAGCTACCAACATCTTCCTCCTTAGCACTCGTTCCATAACTGTGTTACTCTCTTCTGGTCTGAGTTTTTTGTTTGCTGTTTTTGTAATTTAACCCTTATAAATGATGCATTGTTAGACATATGAAAAGATTGCACTTCCTGTCTAAAATTAGCTTTCTAGTCTAAACTGGTCTTCTAGGCAACCTCTGTAATCAATAAAAGATAAATACCACCGGAGGCAATTCATCACATTTTAAGATTATGTTGTAACTGGAAGGATTAATTGCTGCCTGGGCCACCTGTCTCTTCGTGATGATTAAAGGGAGCGCGTGAGATGACAATCGCAAGTGAGGGACCTGGTTCTCACATGGCTAAAATTAGATGAAAAGTAGTTGTTCCAGGAGTAGTGTTGGTAATGCATTGCTTTCAGAGGGTCTGTCTTACAGAGGTAGAAACTGCATAAAATTGGGATGAAAAGGTACCCACAGTTTC
>VXBT01009498.1:0-38509 GCA_013400235.1 Oriolus oriolus | reverse complement strand
AACTGATTTGTGATGGTACCAACAGTTATATTTGATTTTCACTAGTGACCCGCAACGTTGTGATGTCCTAGAAATCAACCCCCTACCATTTTGTTAGAATAGTTAATATTTGTATAGCTCTTGTGTGAACTTCTCCCAAACTGCAGAATGCATTTGGTTTTTGGCACGGAGATTCAGAAGCTTCAGAGCATTTCTGACAAGGCTACACAGTGCTGTATAGCAGTATAATTTGGTACAAATCCAGTTACAGCAATTAGCTTTTAAAATCATAAGGAACTAAGTTTACTGATATTATCTACTGTTTCAGTGGTTGTTACTAAATCAAGAACATCTCCATACAGTGTGTCCAGATACGTTTGATCATAAAAAGTTGATAATTTTTGATGAATGCTGCACATAAGCATTTGGAATTAAAGGAAAAATAATTTAGAAATACATATAAAACTGTTTATGGACAAATATTGTATGGAAATATTTTGAGCAAAACTGTAAAAGAGAAAATATTTATTAGTTAAAAGTATTCCCATAGGAAAGCTGGTATTTATTCTGGTATTTAGTACTTTGTATTTTATTCTGGTATATTTGGTATTTATTCTGGTATTTGATCTTTTAACAGTGCTGTAACTCGCCACTGAACCGACACATTTGGAACAGTTCATAGCATCAAAAACTTCATCCACACAGACTGATGCCATCTTGGCACTCTCCAGACACTGGGAACTGAAGCTGAAAATCTTTATGGAGTTTATAACACGTGGGTCGAAAGGAATATTCTTCTGATATACAAGGAGGACACTTACAGCAAGTATGACGAGCCAGGAGAAGTGGGTTAACCTTAGCCCTGGAGAGTTCTCTCAGCTTCAGAAATATGCAGAATGTAAGTAATTTTTAATATATTTCATTTTATGGCAAAATAAAAATGAAGAGTATTTTGAATGCAGAATATGAAATTGTTGTATTATTGATACTATTCACTGTTGAGTAAGAGGTTAAATTATGGTTTACGTTTACTTCTTAATTCAAAATATATGTTCTTTGGAGGGAAAGAACAAAATGAGTTGGGGTCTGTAACACTTTTTCTTAACAATTTTTTTTCCAGTATGATACCGCGTAGACTGACTATGGGTTGGTTAGGTGACCGAGTATTTGGAGAAAAAATTTTTAAGGCTTTGCCTTAATTTATTGTAATTTTGCCATAACAATTTGTGGGCCACTACAGTGGGGCTTGTAGTTAAAAAGGTTTGCTTCAGTCATGGAGGAGGCATGGAGATTCCTGAAGAAACACATCTAGGTGTCTGATATGAATATGTTTCTAATACTTTAGGCAATGTGAAGGAAGAGCTGTCCTGTGAAAGACCAAGAAACAAAAATATCTCTAAGCTGAAGTTCTTTAGTTATTGCTTAGGGAAAATTCCTTTCAGTTGCTTGAGACACTTAAATGGCTCAGAATTATGTACTTAGAGAGCAGACACTGAACATGAAACACAGATTTTTGGAGACAGTTCATGAAATCTGATAAGAACTGAACTGAAAAAGCTCAGTAACATTTAGGAAGTTCTCCTGTATGATAAGTAATCTAAATTTCAGTTTCTAAAAGTGGAGAAAAACTCGTATGATTTATGAATGTTACTGATTTATTACTAGAGGAACCTTTTGGTTATAAAGTAAAATGCAGACTGGTGATTGCTTTGGGTTTTTTGGTGCCTATGACATCATAGTATATAGTTAATTGTATTTTGGTGTAGTCATGTAACAGAACAATCATGAGATGATTATTAGAATGATTAATGTAATTATTATGGAATAGTACATTCCACTGGAATGTGATTTAGATTCTTAATATTTTCTTGTTACCAAGTTAAACCATGAATTATAGTCTATATAACACAATGTCATTGAACAATAACAACAAAAAAAAATCAGGTAGAATTATTTAAATTATCCTTTCTGGAACAAGTATACATGAGTCTCACAGGTCTCTGCAGCAATTGCTGTACAGTTTAAAGTGTTCTACTTCTTAAAGTGTTTCCTCCCCATGTCAGCTTCTCATCTGAAAGGATAAGCTGTTGAGCTGAAGGAAATTTGCTTCATACGCTGCTTTACATTCCTTAGTGATGTTACTGAGCAAAGGGCTATTTTATTTCTCATTTCATAGAGAAATACAAAACACTGTATTGTCCAGTATTTAATCAGTTAGGACTTTCTATTTAAAAGAAGGCCTTGAAAATCTGCTACAAGTATGAGAAATGAAAGTATCTGTGTTTTTTAGTGGTTATTTTTTTTGTATGTGATACATAGAAACATTAAATAAAGGGAAACAAGGTGCAATTATACAGAGCTTAGAAAGAACACATCCAGGTTTTATATTGAGGATTCATCGCTTTCAGAGACCATTGTGAAGAAAACTTTGTATTTCACGTTTTTTATATGAATAATCTTGTTTGTTTTAAGTTACATCACCAAATAAATAGTAAACATAATAGAGCAGTTTAAAAAAAAAATCACTTTTGAAAATATTTACTGCTTCCTGGGAAAATATTTTCAAATTATTTTTCTTTTTTTTTTTCAATACCAGAATTTGAAGATTTCTAATAGACATAGAAAGTTAAGTGTTTCTTTGTTTTCTTTTTTTCCCATGCATTCTTATGATTTACGCCTCAGTGCAGTATTTGCCAAAATATTTGCCTTCCTTGTGGGGAAAAAAAGGCACTTAAGATACTTCTTCAATTTTGGCTTCCCTTTGCTCCTCCAGCACTTCTTGCACACACGATAGTTCAGAGCCATTGTTTTAGTAGAACTGTTGGTGTCAGAGAAATTGCTCAAATGTTTGTGTTCGAGTTTGTGTGTGTACATTAAAGAAAGACAGGTTGTCTTTCAAGCTTCCTCTGCTCCTCTGTAATGAAAGCTTTTTGGAGATGTGAAATGTGACACATTTTTGTGTAAATAGTTCAATTTCTGAGGCAATTAGAAAAAAAAATTAATAGTATATAAATTTTCATGTGTAATGCCAAGGGAGTAAACCCCATGTATGGACCTTAATTTGAATTTCTGGGCTGTCCAATTTAATTTAACTAAATGACTGAATAACGATATCTTTAGTGTGTGATCTAAGACTCTAAAATGCAATTAAAAAAAAAAAAAAAACTGGAACCACAATTTTTGAATTTGATATATATTTTTATATAACATGGCAAGATACAATAGGTTGTACTAGTAGATATCTTTACTCATTACTAAATAATAATTAAGTTATATGGAATTTTGTGAAGTTTGAATATATAATTGCTTTGCTATTTGTTGAATTTGAAAGATAATGGACTGAAAATCCCCAGATTTCATATTGTGACTTGGTAGAGTTTGATTCACTTAAAAAAATAAAAATTAAAAAAAAAACCCTAACCAACAAAAGTTCTCAAACAGTTTAAAAAAATGCACTGCTCATTTTTCTCCAGCATGGAACTTGAAGTACCAGTGATTCTCCTGCAGGATGGACAGCTGATCTGGGTATCAGAAGTTGACACTGTGGGGATCTTTGATATGGCAGTTGTCTGCCAGCAAGTGGTGGTGATGAGCACCCAGCTGTGCCTCATGCTAAGGAGTGGGTTTCACTGCAGGACTTTGGAATAAGTAGGGAATTCATTTATTTTGCATTCACCCTCTGATATGCAGGCTTGTCAGTTGCTTTGCTTTTCAGTTTGGTGTAGAGATTTTACTTCATCTTGCCTAAATAGCAACATTATTTTAACTACCGAAGTTCTTAACTTTCTTGAATTTAAAAAAGACAGTATTTATAAATTCTATTTTAGTTCGCATCAAGCTGTAGTACTAGAGTACTAGAACAAAGGGTATAGTCTACCAAAAACCTATCTGCCTTGGATCATACTCCTAGTGGCTGATAGTCACTTCTGCCTAATGAGATCACTGGGAATCAAAATTACTTTTATACAGCTGTGATGGGTTGATTTTAGCAGGATTCCAGTTGCTCACCAAAGTGTTCTATCACTCCTCACTCTCTTCCCATATTCCGGGTGGGGGGTACATGCCATAGGAGATGGTCCTCCACAAACTTCTCCAGTGAGGGCCTTTTCCCTGGGCTGCAGTTCTTCGTTGATACAAACCAGACACCTTTAGCTGGTGCATGGGGAGAGGGGGTGTGCTGAGATGCCTTGTGCTGTAACCAGTATGAAGTTCTCAAATACAGGATGGATTTCGATTTCTGCTTTTCTTTGGAGCCTAAGTAAATCTGGTTAAGAAAGTTTGCTCATCCATTTTAGGCACTTCAAGTGTCTATTCATGCAGAAAGTATTCTCTTTAAAATGCATTTGCTGGTGTTTTGCATATTGACTTTGTGATCAGAAAAAACTCCTTGCACGGTTCCCTTCTGATGCTGAATCTCCTCAGCCTAAGCTGGCTACAGAGTGAGGTAGTGTTTTACTTCTGTGACAGCCTCTGCTCTGGGCACAAGCACACGCTGCCTCGCAAGGCTGAAAGCCTTAGTTTGGATCCAGTATAGGAAGGGGTGCTAATCCAGACTATTCTGCTGCATAGCAGACAGGGCACATTTGGATGGGTGAGGGATCTAGGTTTGAGTCTTTTGAGGTTGAAGCTCAGTTTGGAACCATATCCTTGATCTTTCCCCTATCTGGAAAGCAAGCCTGTCTCACCTCTACCTGTTTTATGAAGATTTGCTGCCAGACTTTGCTGAAATCAGTCACACCTGCAAATGTTACAGGTTCCAAGAAGAAGGGAGGAATGGGTCCACACAGGTTCTAAGAGACAATTTAAATGCCTCTTATCTTTACACTGAAATAGAACTCAGGTGGCACCTAGATGAGCTGCTTCTCTTGGCATCAGTTGACTTCAGTCATGCAAAGAAAATCTCAAACTATATTGAGATACAGACTGCACAGATAATAAGCACATCCAGAGTTGAGTCATATGTGCATATAAAACTCATGTAAGTGTGGACATTATAGATTCAACTGCCTTGGACTTAGAGGTCTGAATTCAGCATAAATTCCCTTTTTAGTCACCAAAGTAGGTGTGTGGATCTTTCACTGTATAAAGCCCTTTAAACTACTCATGTGCATTCTAGTGCTCTGAGAAGAACGTGCTAGTTCAGTGTTGTTCTTCTTTTTATTAATCTTCTGAGAGCTTGATGATATCCTGTCTACTCTGACAAGTACTGTTAAACAAGGTCTGCTCCTAGCTCTGTGTGCAGGTACTGCCCTTGTAATCACTTTGAGAATTTCCTACCACACCTTGTCTGCCTGTTAATAGTATGATTCAGTGCTTTATCCAACTGTACAGTTTGGTGAACCCAAACCCTGAATATAAAATTTCTTTCTTGAATATATAATAGCTTTTCTCAATTTCCATAAACATAAGTGAACAGCAAAGGTGAATGAGTTCTACACCACTTGTTCCTAATCACAAAATATTTCCATCTAAGCAAAACTCAGAACTTCATAGTAAGTGAATATCTTCATGTAAATTAATCCAAGGAATATCTGTAATTTTGTCTTAGTGAATTATTTTTGAGCTCCAGTCAAAGCAATTTTATGCTGTCAACTTAGGACCCTTCTTTGTCTGCCTGCCATATTAAATAATTTGAGGCTTCAATGAATTTTTTGGAACAGTTTAAATATTACTTACAAAAAAAGTATTTCTAGAGTCCAAAGAGTGTATTACCTAATACTTGGCACTTTGCAGTTAATATGCATATGTGTGGTTTTGGAAGAATAATTATTTCCAAAGACAGTTCCTCTATGTCCTTCTTCCCAGTCAAATTAAAAATCTCCTCTCTCCTCTTGTTCTGAAGATAGAACAGTAGAACATACTTTGCATTAGATCTTTGCCTGGTTTTAAATTGCCTCAGAAGAACAGGTGGAATGAAAAAAAACCAAACTGGGACAACTGATGTGGTTATTATATAACAGTGATAATAATGACAACACCAATCAAGTAGCCCACACCAAATCCTGAAGATTCTAGGGAAATAAATGCACTTGAGAGAGGAATTTTTGTTTTGTTTTCTCTAGATTTCGTGATCAATGCTGGCTATGGGAAAGAAAGGTGAAAAGATGTAGGGATTTTTCTGCCAAAAAGTGTCACTGCATAGGGTAAGGTACATACAGGATGTTCCAGGCAGAAACAGTTTCTTCTAAACTATATGGAACCAGATATGTGTTTGTAAGTTGTATGAGGCACAGCTGAGGGAGCTGGGGTTGTTTAGCCTGGAGGAAAGGAGGCCCAGGAGAGACCTTATCACTCTCTACAGCTGCCTGAAAGGAGGATGTAGTCAGGTGGGGGTCGTCCTTTTCTCCCATGCAACCAGCAACAGGACAAAAGGACACAATCTCAAGTTGCACCAGGAGAGGTTCAGGTTGGACATCAGATTTTCCTCGTGGAGAGGGTTGTTAAGCATTGGAACAGACTTGCCAGGGCAGTGGTGGATTCACCACACCTGGAAGTGTTCAAGGAGGGTGTGGATGTGGCACTTAGTGCCACTGTCTGGTTGACAAGGTGATCAGTCAAAGGTAGGACTTGATGATCTTGAGGTCTTTTTCAACCTAAATGATTCTGTGATTCACTGATATGTGTCATTCTGTACTACTCCTAACAGGAGCCTGAATTGCAAGGGCATTAGAGAGAAACAATATAAATAGCTTCATTGTGATCATTATCTGTATAGTAAATTGGATTAGTTTGGACAGGGTTTTTTAAAAATCCTTTTTATTAAATGAATTTTGTATCTCCTTTTTATTAAATGAAGTTTTATGACTGTTGTAGTCCAAATTATATGTTAAAAGGAGCTTAGAGGATTCTGCTCCAAAAGCAAGTGGGGAAATATTGAAGGGATTTGAAAAAGTTAAAGCAAGACTATTTCGTGAGTCCACTAAGCATTTAAAAAGAAGAAAAAAAGAAGGAAGCGCTCCCCTCAGTAGGAGGAGAAAAAGACCTCTGAGCTCTGGCAGCATGTGCACTCTGGGGAAATAGCTTGGTTTTGTTTTGTCCTTTTGAGTTTGTCAACAAAACGTGCCCTGAGGAAAAAGCCTGAAAAAAAACTTTTTGCAAAACTTTTGGCAGTGATTTTTTCCCAGGCTGGTGGAGGAAAACTTGGGCAGACTGTCACAGCCTGAAGATAGAAATAGATCCTGGAGTGCTCCTGAAATGACTGAGAACAGAA
The DNA here is from genome assembly GCA_013400235.1 of Oriolus oriolus. NCBI lineage: Eukaryota > Metazoa > Chordata > Aves > Passeriformes > Corvidae > Oriolus > Oriolus oriolus. The sequence goes on along the minus strand of VXBT01009498.1, from coordinate 31,320 downwards.
ACAGCATCAGCAGCTGCAGCATCTTTTGATGTAGCATCAATAGCTACTGCAAGAACTAGACAGTGAAACAATGTTATAGGGGAACAGGAAGGAGGAATTTGTGAAAAAGATCACTGAAGAAAAACAGGAAGGTCAGCAAAAGTTTTGGTTCAAAATTAAGTTGGCAGAGACTCTTGAGTGGGTTTGGCTCTGTGGTCCTCACAGAGGGAAATATTATATTTTACAATGGATATAAATGATAACCTGGAGTGAATTTCATATATGTGGCAGCTGGTCACCAGCAGCTATGGGCCATTACACAATCCCTCAGAGGGTCCCAGGCTTCTAGTGCCACATAGAATTGTGCTAATTCTAATGAGGGAATGAACTTCATCAAGTACAATTTGACCAACAGCTGGTTTTAACTGTGTGGAAAGTGGAGAGAGAATATCACTGGTGATTACTGAAAATAGTTTTACCACAAGTATTGGATTTTAGGATTATGGTGTTTCTGCTGCTATTAGGAAAGATGGAGGCAACTAGGTTCTCAAAAAGTTTTGACAGAATCTGTTAGACTGACTGAAAGGTGGAGTCTGCCAGCGCTGCCTGTACAATATCCCATGCACTTGGGGGAGCTTCATGGAGAAGGATAATGAGTCTAGTGAGAGATCCAGTCTTTGCATGCAAGGCCTGTTGGGGGTAGAGTGGCCAGAAAAAGGGACCAGTTGATAATTTGTAGAGTCTGAATCCTTATCCTAAATCTGAGATTGGAAACTAAAAATCTAAGTTGGAGAAAATGGAGTGGAAAAAACTACTCAGTGGTTTGGTGGGGTACTTGCTTTAGTTCTCCTGAGAGGTGAACTATGAACTATGCATATTGATATAACACTGTAATTTTTTTACTCAGATCTGTCAATTTAAATCCTTTGTGCACATTCCTTGTGTTGCACCAATTTAGAGAAAATGGGATAGGAATGTTACATATTATTTATTTAGGCTCTCGTCAGATTTACTCTTAAAAAAACTCTGAACTCTGTCCAAAGGAAGGCTGTTACATAGAGTCTTCACTAATGAGGATATTAGATCTGACTTTGACTTGTGTTAGACTGAAATCCAGAATAGCAAAGATACAAAGTTGTGAATTTCTTTTTCACTTGACCAGTCATAGTTGAGACTTGACCTCTGAAGATCATACCATAGATAAAGTTATTTTGGGAGATTGAAAGCTGGGCACCAGTATCATCTGCAGAAGTGTTAGTGGATTTCTTTCCTTTCCCTAGTGAGGGTTTCTGTGCTAGGTCCTAAAGAGAACGTAAGATAGAAATGATGAGTTGAGCATTTCTGAAGAAAAAAAGGTGATAAACATGCAATAATACAGTATGATCTGGATCTCTGAGGTGGGCTTTCTAATGAGATAAAATGCTTAGTGTCAAGGGTACAGTATCGTATTGACTCTGTCCACAATTGTGGGTAAGGAGGAACCTTTTTATGTCTGTCACGTGGGACATGTGTATGCAGAACTTTTTTCCTGCTTTCACACCCATACTGAAGAAGGGCATCCAACTTGTTTAAGGTATAAACTACTTTGGGAAAGGAATGATGTAGAAGATTTCTGAACTCTTTGCTTTGGTTAAAGGGACTATGAAATTATTGAGGAGTTTCTTTATTTTATGAAAAGGCAAATGCACTTAAGTACATTTTTTTCCCTCTTAGGCTGCTGAAAATTCTAATTTGAAGCATTCTTTTAGGAACTATTGGCTTTCATAGAAGTTTGTTTGAATTGTACATAGTAATGGCACAAAGTAGTCACATTGAGTGACTTGGAGTGTCTTATTACAGTATTATGTTCATTTCTTAGCTAATTACAGGGATCCTCTCCTGTCTTCTAACTGCAAGAATCTTCATATGTCAGCAGCAGGGAGACATGTTTTAAGAGCAGAAAATAGTGAATTTATAATTGTTACTAACAGCTGGAAAAATTGGGACAAATCTCCTGTTTATAAATGCCTCAGAATCATATAATTGTAAAGGCTGGAAAAGACCTTCTTCCTCAGCAGAACAGAAGATGCTCTCAGAATATCTGATTTGTTCAAGAGTTCCAATATAAAGGGATTATAGTCAGCAAAATGTAAAACTACTGTTGCTGCTCTGTGCTGTTGACTGGAGACTGCTAACAAGAAATCATATATCCTAACATGAAGAGACTTAGTCAATTTAGTAAAAGCAGAGAAGGCAGTAGGTTGTTAGAGAACACCTGTAATTCACAATTTTTGGAGATGCTGACAAATTGGTCCAGAGTTGGATCAGCTCAATGACGCACCAGATGTTTTTAACATCAATTTCTTTTTTAAAGAGCTGCTTCTGGTTCCTGAATAATTGATTAGTAGGGTCAAAATTATGATGCCTCCGAAAATTGTAACTTTCATTTAGGGGTAACGAAAGTATTAGGAAGCAAATGGTCTCAGTTGTGCTAGTGCTAACACACTTTATTTGTCCATTTTAGGAAAGGTAGTGGAAGTGTCAAAGTTTTGTACCTTTTTAGGTCTCATATGGAAGAAATGTTAAAGGAATTGGAGAAGGAAAAAAATTGATTCAGCCCGTTCGATAGCACCAAGTTGTATTGATCCCAGAATCCAGAGAGAAGATTCTGTTAGAAAAGGCTGTCGTTATTACAAACCCATACTTCGCACATAGAGGGGCACTGGAAATGCTTTCTGTGTGATGAATAGGACACTGCCTCATCATCAAAAGCATTTGGTGGTCTCACTACAAGATGATAATTTACCTGCAACCTTCTTGCACATTGGCTTCATCTGGGACAGCGGAGAAGAGACAGCAATTGCAACACCTGGAGAAGACTGTACGGTTTGCTCAGTCTTGCTGAGCAGTGAAACACAGTAGTTCAATACACAGTAATTCAGTACAGATGTGGAATTTGTTGTGCTGAGACTGGACAATGTTAAGCCGTTGTTTTCAGGACAATCATATTATTTTCTAGATTGTGCTACTGAGTTTCCAGTGTTTCTGTTGAGGGCAGAGTGGCTGTTTCAGTACCTGGGGAAGATTAAGTTAGTCAGAACGGTAGCACTGCCAATACTATCAAGGCTTGTGTTAACTCTTAGACATGCAGATAATGGTTCTTAAATAACACAGTTGTAGTAGAAGGGAATTATGAGAAAGTCTTTAGGGTGAAAGTTAATGACTTTGCATTTCCATTTTCAAGGATATCATTGCAAGAAGCAAATGTAAAGTGTTCTTATGAAGTCCAAAATAGAAACACTTGTTCACAGAATCACAGAATGGGTGAATGAGGCTGAACAGGACCAGTTCCCTCAGTCTTTTCTTGTAAGAGGTGTTCTCAGGTTTCTGTGGCTGAGGGCTTGGTGATGTGGGGTAGCTAGTAGCTGGTCTTTGAATTCTGAAAGGCAGATGGTGTCATCTCACCTTGCTCTTTGTTTCTTTGGTCAAAACCAGTGATTTCTTTCTAGAATTGAAGCTGCATAGATACATGGCGCCAGTCATTAACACCTGGTGTTGCAGCATCAGCTGTTACTGGTGCTGAACATATATTGTGTCTATTACAAATCTGACATATGGTCATCAAATTACTGAATGCATATTTATACACTGTAAAATATGTAAACATTGATTATGCCTTTGTTATATTTCCTGTGTTTCTATGTATCTTCCATATTTCTTTTCCTTTATTGTTTGGTTGTTTCTATGGACATTTGCATGTAAACAGTAAGAAGCTTTTGTTTCTTAAGTGTTCATCTGTTCCTGTTGCTTATTCTTATTATAAAGATTTGGGGGATAATTCAATTGGTTGCTGTGGAAATGAGCCTGATGTCACAAACAGAGAATTACAGTTCACCAAGCCTTTAAGAAACAAAATGAAGGGAGAATGGGCTAATTGGAGAGCCATGTGACTGTAGCAGAATCTCAGCTCTTATTAAAAGCGTGTATTTTTAGTCCCTGTGTTTCTATAGAAGAGCTGGAAAGTGTAATTCAAATGGTGACAATCCATGACTCATCACACAAACTGAAAAAAACAGCTCTGAGAGAAAGGATGATCCTGCTTTGCCTTTATGGGATTCACACTCAATAAACCAGCAACCCATGGTAGGTCCCTTCAGCCCATCAAAGCTTCATATGCTTGAAGAGAGAAGGGGAAAGCTGCTTATCCAGCTTATCCACTGAAAAAATATACTCTGCTATTAGCTTTACCACTTAGGCTGTTCTGCTTCCCCTGGGTGTCTGAAGAAAGGAGGGCCAAAGCTGCCTTCCTTGTTCCTCTTGAGAACTGAAAATAGGTTGGTCTTAATGGCTCAAGTCGAGAACCAGAGGTTTCTGTTTGAAAAAGAGTGGACTTAGGGCTGTCTAATAGTGTCAGGCAGCTTCCCTCCATCTGCCATTAACTGGGGTCAAGGGCCCTGGATTGCCTTCCTCTCTTTTGTTTTCTACCAGTTAAAAGAAGCAAAAATTTTAAATGTGCTCATAATTACATATGTTTTCATTATGTTTTTAGGCACTAAAAATACATTGCTTTTTGTGTGGCTCTGGAAGATTTTTAGTGGATGCTATGCAGTGTCACTGCACAGTTTTGTTGGCTGCACTGCAAAATTGAATGGCTTTTTGAGGACATTACAGATTGCTAAATTTGTCTTTAGAGCTGTCCAGATTTTGTGTGGGTCATAATTTTATTAAAACCAGTATGGAATATGGACAAAAGAATTTGTGATTAAATTCCAATGTAATATATTTTTGTATTAATTCTGAAAATAGAAATGCTTGATTTTATTTTAAACATAAAAGCTACAAATAATTTTTGTTATTGCAGGTGACCCTGCCTTGGAACAGGGGTTGTACTAGATCTAGCGAGATCCCTTCCAACCCTAACAATTCTGTGATTCTGATACTGAGACATTCGAATTAATTGTAGCAGTAATGATAGTGATAAAGAGTTTGTTTTGAAGAATGTATTTCCTAGAATTAAGTGGCCTAGTAATAGATGTTTTCATTCATGAAGGCATACTGAAGAGCTTTAAAATGCTTTGTTAACTGCTGTTTCTTTGCTGTTGGTTCTGGTTTTGTTTGTTGTTTGTGTTTGCTTTTTTTTTTGTTGGTTTTGGTAGCTGTTTTTTGTTTTTAAGTAGAATGCTGTTTCTACTTTTAGTATGCTCTTTATGTTTGAAATTCACTACAGAGATGGGGCAAACTCTGGTATCCTTACCTATCAACATAAACACTTTGGCAATCCTTGTAACTGCTTGGAAGAAAGCATAGGCTGTATGTTGTTTAAGAGCCTATAGATAACAGCAGTTGAAATAAATGGAAGGAAACAGTGAATATTTTATAGACGTTTATGAGAGGAGGATGGGAAGTTGGTTTATTTACTAAGTATATGTCTGAATTCTTTGTTGAATAGTGGCACTTCAACACTGGACAGGCTTTAACAGTTGGAGAAATTGCAGAAATTACACTAGAGATGGTGAAAGCACATTGAACAGATGCGAAGAAAGTGAGTGAGTGGCAAGAGTTCCTGGGATAAAAGATAAAAATATAAAAGTCCTGAAAGGGAAAAAATATTAAAAAATGTAAAAAGGAAGACATGGGAAAACAAAGAAAAACAAATGGCTTCAAATAAAGCTGGAGTCTACCAAGTTTTGGTAGACCAAAATTCATGTATCTGTGCTATTTCTACAAACCCATGGGTAGTGCCATGAATGATGTAAGAAAACAAAGAAGAGATGTTAGAAATAGCTTATTAGGACAAAATCAAAGTTGGCTTTTAGAGAAACAGAGGAGCAGGCAGGAACCAAATTAGAACTCAGTACCTAAAACTGAATGTTTGGAAATTTTGATTTGATGTTTGGTTTTGAGAAATAATAATAATAATGAAAAAAAATACTTGTGAAGCTGAGTGAAATGGTCTGAAGCAGAAGGAAAAGAATTCTTATTGAACCTTGGTGGCTAGCCAAAGTTTATCTTGTAAAAATGATTTAAATTATTTTATGTTAACTATTTTGTCTTCTGTAGAGGGCCCTCTAGAAGTTTTTGAATATAATAAATTCTTGAATTTATTATATTGATATATATTTATGTATATTTATAAATTCTTTGAATTCAATAAATTCTTTATTGTTAAAACCTGTGAAGATGTACACAAGCACTATTAATTTTGAATTGAAAGCTTGAATACTTATTTAGCTAATTTTGGGTGAGGGGGAATCCAAGCAAGTACTCAAACTGGAATTTGAAAAAAGCCATTTACAGGCCCTTTGGAGCTGCTCTTATTCTGGAATAAATCAGAAATGGCTGTTCATTCAGATTTGTTTTAGTAGATAAGAAGTTGGTTAATTAGGAACTCTCTAATATTTAGAGGTGTAAGTAATCAAGCATCCATTTCATATTTCCTTAAATATAGAACCATATTTGTAGCGACTTGTTGCCGGTCAGGATGGTCGGGACTGCTAATGACGAGAGATCTCTGGAGAATGGTCTCAGAACATGAGGTTTATTTCAAAGGGCGTGGGTATTGGGACCTGCTAGGAGTTGCTATTGCAGCTCACAGCAGGGCAGGAAAAGCAGTGGGTGAAAGTGAGAGAGAGAGAGAGGGTGCATGCAGGTAAGAGTACAAGAGTGAGTGTGTGAGTGAGTGTAAGAGTGAAGAGAGAGCATAAGAGAGAGTAGAAGAAGTGAGTAGACGTGAGTGTAAGAGACAGAGCAAAAGTGAGTCAGATTCTCAATTACAATGCTATAAATCATCTTCTGTCCTGAATATTCTAATTTTCATTAACCAATCTAATACAAGATACAAATCCTATAGCATTTACATATAGCCTATGAGAATCATTACATTACCATACTATGTTACACTTTAAACCCTAAAACTACTCTTTAGACCCCTTCTGCCAGGCTGGCAGGGGTCTGCTCTGACCTTTGGACCAGTCTGCAGGCCAAGGGCATTGTTCAATCATAGAGGGGATTCGTTTCAGCAGCCATGCTATTGTTTTTCAGTTGTTCAGTAACCAAGGCTTGGTATCTCAAAGCTGGCTTTCATTTCAATCTCGCTTACAGTTTCGATATTCTCAGCATCTTTTGCCAGGCAGTCATATTTATAAGGTTTTCCTATTTCATCCATCCCGACACATATTTTTATATTTTATGTCAGACACAATGAACATTGTCACATTGCTTGTCAAGTACAGGCTCACTGTTTTATCCATGGTCTGAAATGTGATACCTTCAGAGAAGACCACACTGTTAAAGATATGACATTATGATATAAATTTAAATGATCTGTACTTTGAATTCTGGGAGTTTAAGGGATTCACAGAAGGAATGTCAATTAAGTTGTCCCAAATGGTACAAAAGCGCATTCTGAAGGGTTTCCCAGTGTTTGTGCTTAAATCACAGCATGCACTGAAGTTTTTCTGGATTAGGTTTCAATAAGCAAGTGCCAGAGTAGCTATCCCCTCTCATAGCAATCTAAAGATGTAATGACTATGTATGAGGACTACTAAACTGCTCTTCAAACTACAAACTCTTCAAGGCAGACTCTGCTCTTAAGATAAATACTTCACAGCTCTGGGTAGATGTTGGAGCTTAAAGTTATCCAGTCTCAAATTTTTAAAAATAACCTGAGTAAGTTTACATTGAGTCTCAGGGTTTTTCTACCAGTAACTTCTTCCAGTTTCAGAAGAACTTGATTTTCTTTTTGTTATTCCCCCTTTTTTTTTTCATCCCTATTTTGTTATCTGCCCACACAGCCTGCATAGCATCTTTGGTCAACAACACCCTCTCAACCCCCCAAAAAAACAAAGGAAAAGTACCCAAACAAATCCAGTCATTCCTACAGCTTAGCATCCTGTCCCTGGGAGGCATGCATCTCAAAAGTTTTGTAAGTGTTCCAGGCACAAATATGTCAGTCTTTATTCAGTGTCTGTCTGGACATAAAAACCAAATCTAAATCTTGTATAGTTATGCAGAATGGGTTATAATCACATCTCCATTTAGTTATTTTAGTGGAAACTAGCAATAAATATGGTCTCTGCACTACAGAAAGTCTTTGGCTTTAAACTGAGTCAGACATCATTAAGTGTTGTGTTGTATCTAGTGAATAAAAAAGCTGCGTAAACTGCTCTGAATAACTTAGGTTAATGAATAAGGAATATTTCATGTCACTGCATTTTATGTTAAATTTGCCAGTTGTGCTTCAGGTTTTATCCTGGAAATTGTTATTTAAGGTAAGAAATGACATCATTTTCTTGGATAGGAATGCCCACCTGTATGTACAGCAAGTTGTTCTGTCCCATGCAGAAAGAGTTTGTCATGTCCTCATGTTGTCATGTCATGTTTTCCCCCCACAGGAAATGCACCCAGGCATATGCAAGGACTCTTTTCATATGGGTTTGCTCTTCATGCTGCCAGTGATAGAAAAGTTGTGTCCTCTTGCTGCTTTCTGCTACACATACAGTGCCAAGGAGTAGCATGTGTAGTGTTCAGAGGTGGTGATTGAGGCAGACTGTTAGGGTTTTTAATTGTGATTAGTGCTGTGTATAGCAGCAGGTGAGTTTTTGTAAGTTCTTCTCTTGTTCAGACCACTAATATATATAACTAAATATATATAAGTTCATATAACTATGAACTTGTCTCTAATAACATTCTAGTATTTTTATACCAAGCCTCTTACAGAATTCATACTACTATCTTTCAAAAATAAAGAATGATAATAATAAAAAAACCCCATATACCACAGCTGTCAGATAGGTTTAGTTTGAAAGAATTGATCACCTGCTTTGTAATTTTAAAGATTGTGAACCATCTCTGCGGATTTGATTTCTGCATTGTTTTACTAAATGTTTGTGCTTAGCTGTGCTTTCTTTCTCAGAAGCACTCTCTCAATGCCCTATTCTGTTTTATGAAGTGGATTCTACGCTATTTTCTTTCTCCTTTTGTGAAAGGGATGAAACTCTTCCCCATTTCTTCCATTTCATTTTTTCACAATTATTGGTTTATAATGACTAAACAGGTGGGAGAAATGGGAAACAGTTTCATCCTTTTAACACAAGGAGAATAAAGTCTATTATCATAACAGACTTTTTATTATTTCCACTACATTTTTTTTTGTAATCAGTTTTTAGTGTTAATAGTTACATAGAATATCAGTCTTGTCCTAATCTTTTGTGAAACAGCACCTCCTGAGCAGAGATTCCCACTTTTATTGATAGACTTTCAGTTTAGTGTAAATAGTAGTCTTCCATATAATTCAGAAAAAAATATTTTCTTTGCATACATATTTTGGAGTTGAGTTTTGTTTTCTCCCCCATTTTACATATTTAATCTTAGATAAAACTCTAATGGCTTATGCTGCTTAACTTCAGTGACTGATGAGCTTTGCAAAAGTTGTCAGAATTTGGCCAGCCCTTGCCAAATGACCATGAGTAGATAGCTTAGGAGCTTGGTATGAGAGCTGAGATTTTTCAAACTGCATTTTTGTTTGGCATTCGGTTGCATTTTGACATTTTATGCATTAATGCTGTTGAACTAGTAATTCTAATAGTAATTTCAGGAGAATGTAGAATGTTCTACTATGTTTTCTGCTTATGGGTCTGGAAATTCAAATGGCATCTTTAGACTTCTAGGCAATTTTTAGGAGCCTGCTTTTTGAGTTTTGAAAAAATTGAGAAAATCGATTTTTAAATCTTCCTGACCACCAAAAGTACATTTTGTTTTAACAATGTTAATTTGTACAGATTATGCATCACTGTTTTCTATGAAATTAATTCATTATCAGCATTTCTTATGAAGATGTTTTCATTTCATCAGGCTTTTTCTGTTTCTAACCACAGTCAGAACATAATAGATTTTTTAAATGACATTAAACTTTTCCCTTAAAAGATGATGCAGATCAAGTAGAAACATGAAGAGAGTGAGCAAGGAGGCAGATAAGGTATTTTTTTTAAAGCTATTTTGATTAAATGTTAAACATTATAAATTATTTTGATTGCAAGTACATAGCCATCAGAATAAAAGATAAGTAGTTAGGAGGCACTGTTGAAAAATGTGGCAATTAACATTAGAGAAATTTTGGATAAAATAAAGTAAAAATAAAGAGGAAAAGAAGCTTAATGGCAATCAAGATAGTATGCATGAAATGACCAAGGGTTTATATGAGGGTTGAAATAAAGAGAGAAGCTACAAAACCAGGAGGAAAGTAAGGTGAGAATAAAGAAGTATACTGTATTTCTCCAGTGGAGGAATTCCATTGTTTTTTCAGAAAGGTTGGGATGTTAAAATTAAATATCGAAAATGTTTTTTGTTCTTCTATATTCAATTTATCTATTGAATGGTATGCAGGCTTTTAAACAACTTGAATTCTAGCTGTTCCCTTTAAAATTGGACAGAAGTCAGTTCCTGATCTTTGTAAAGTGCTCAATGCCTTCACAGGACACGCAGCAGGCTGAATGAGAAGCCTTCATTCTGATTTTCCAGCTTTTATATGGCTGCAATTAACTCCATATGATGCACATTGTTGTCTTAGTGACTGAGGTTTCCAAGGAGTGACTTGAATTCTGATAGCAGGAGCACGGTGTGTTTTCTGTGTGCAGCATGGGTGCAGCACGGGCAGCCGAGTTGCTTTGCCGAGCTTTTGGGAAGCTCTGGTGGCCTGCAGGCTGTCCTTCTCCTTCCTCACCCTCCCAGCAGCAGTCAGTAGCTGGCCTCCTGCCCTTTTCAGATGGGTGCTCCCATTCCCACCTTCTTTCCTCATGGGGTTCATGTCCTTCCTTCTTCATCCTCTTGATGCAGTGCCATGTCCGGTGCCACTCAAGCAGCTCTCAGCTTCTGCTTAAGGCCATCCTTATAATGCTGTTTGGCAAGGGAATGAATGCTCACGGGTGGAACTGAGAACCTGTGTAGAACTAGAAGGGCCTCTGTGTGTGTACCTGTGTTGTGGAAGCTGCCTTGGACTGTCTGACAAGAATAAAAGCCTGTCATGTTTGGGAATTTCCCAGAGAAGCAACGTGCTTTGTGCTGTACTTTGCAGTGTAGTGTAAAGATTCCTAAGCTAGAAATGAGCACTAAAGTGGTGCAGCAGCACAGCTGGAGTCTATTTTCAGTTTATTTCAGGAGCTCTAGAATTCCACCACTGCCTGATTCAAGCTAATCAGAGTCTCTTTACATAATAGTGCCATTTGTAGGCACACAGAACAACACGTTTTTTTGAAACAAAACACTGTGGTGTTCCTTTTGAAACATTTGGATGCTTACAAAATTGAATATTTCAATATTTTATTTTGGGGGGGGGAGGGGGGAAGGAAAGTTAAATGTAATTGTCAAAGAAAATGTCCTGGGCTGAATCAAAAGCGTGGCCAGCAGGTCAAGAGAGGTGATTATGCTCATCTGCTTTGTTGTTGTGGGATCCCATCTGGAGTGCTGCATCCAGCTCTGGGGTCCCCAGCACAGGAAGGACATTGACCTGCTGGAAAGAGTCCAAAGGAGGGCCACCAAGTTGTTTAGAGGCATGGAGCACCTCTCCTCTGAGGAAAGGTTCAGGGAATTGGGTTTGTTCAGCCTNGAGCCCACAGGAAAGATGAAGACAGACTTTTTGCAAGAGAGTATAGTGATGGGACAAGGGGGGATGGCATCAAACTGAAAGAGAGTAGGTTTAGATTAGATACTGGAATGAAATTCTTTACTATGGGAGTGGTAAGGCACTGGAACAGATTGCCCAGAGAAGTTGTGGATGCCCCATCCCTGAAAGTGTTTAAGATCAGGTTGGATGGAGCTCTGAGCAACCTAATCTAGTTAAATGTGTCCCTTACCCACAACAGGAGGGTAACTAGAGGATCTTTAAGGTCCCTTCCAAAACAGGCCATTCTCAGATTCCATGACTATTAATATCAGGTTTATTGGAATATGTTATCTATTGAAGCATTTGTTCTTCTCTTCAACAAGAGAAATTTCTACTAAAAATTTATCATTTTGATGGGAAAAAAGCAAAAGTTTGCACAGCTTTGTATTAAATTTAACTTAAAGTAAAATAAATACAGAGAGATTTCTGTACTGTCTTAGAATTTTGGTTTGGGTGATCAGATTTCTGAAGGCATCCTCAACAATATTTACTTTGTTGTCTAAAAAAAGTTATTCTTCTGACTAGCCGTTTTATTTATATTCATGTCTGTATCTTGGGTGTTGGGTTTTTTTTTCAGATTTAGAATTTATTAAAAGACACAGAAAGGGGGGATAAATTGTAGATTATTTTAGATGACTTCTGTGAGTATAACCTCTTTGCTATTTGTGAGTGACACTAAGATTGAGATATTCTGACAAGGGTCTGGCATATTTCTTAATGGTGCAGAGGATTGTGCGTCACTACTCCGGAGACTGGGTCTTTATTTTATGACTTATCTTGAAGCCATGATCTCATACATATTGAAAGTTAGTAAGCCATTTATTTTCTCAGGTTTTTTTTAGTGCACAGTCTGAGATAAGCTTTATTTCACTGATGGCACACACTGTTTGGAAAGCATTTTCTCCGTGAGAAACTTGACCATAAATGTGGTGACAGTGTTCTTATATGTCTAATTCCATACCACATCCAAGCTTAAAATATTACCTTGTAAGGAAATTTACTTTGTTAGAGAATGAAGGCTGCAGAAGGAGTAGAAGAGGCCAGCTTGGATCATCCTAGACACCAAGTAAAAATGTCATATCCTATACTTATTGTTAATTGTGTTTGTTAGGGAAGCCTGTTACCTGCTGAAGAGCATTCAGTAAATTTTGGTTTTATGGTTGTTTTGTTTGTCTATACAGTGGTATTTAAAACATATAATAGGCTCCAATAAAGTGTGGTACCATTGCGTAAGAAAAGCCATCCTCCCTATAGACGTTAGAGTTTATCTTTTCTTGAGGTGAAATGTCTTAAAACTTTTCGTAAGTTCTTGCCTACTGTTTATTGCACTTGCTGCAAGCCTGGCAAGCTTCAGGATTTCCAATGTCTTTTTAACAAGAACATATTCCTTGGGTTAAAATGTTCTAGAGTGTTTTTACAAGGTAGTTATTCAAATGTTTTCCTTTGTCTAATTCTGAAACAGGATGTAAAAGAGGAAAGGGAAAGCCCATCTTGAAAAGTAAAGGAAAAGTCTTAACTTGTTTCCTTTACCATTTGTTGACAAAGTTCTGAAGTCTAGTTTTGTTTTCCTTTGCACTCTCAGAGGTCTTTCACTGTATCAACCAACTTTCCTTTTTCTCATATTTCCTGAACGAAAGCAAGCTAAGTCTATTAAGCCTGAACTGCACAAGAAAGTGAGTCAAAAAGTTCACAGGTGGTTTACTCTTCCATTTCCTTGAAGTGTAACTCTGTTGGAATTGGAATGTAGCTCCCTCAAAGCTAGTCTGTTCCCCAGGTTTTTAGGTGAATTTATTTCCAATCATACTCTTGCCTCTTCTTTCTTTTCCTCAAAACAAACTATTTTATTAACATTTTACTGCATTAAAATACTTCTAATTATCAGGCATATGGAACATTCAGAATGTTCAGCTGCGAGTTAATGATGAATACAAAAGTTTGGGGAAAGTTAAGGTCTGTGGAAGCTCAGAAAATTATGAGGTTGTGCTTTTAGATTTTTCTGTTTAAGATACATTAGTTATCACTTTTTCAAAAAAGGTATGAAGGAGCAGAAGAAGAGATGTGAAATAAGGGAAGAAGATCAGAATGTTGAACTTTTCTTTTTTCTCTTTTGTCTTGCTATTTTTGAAGTTTCATCTGCCTCTTCCTATCTTTTCTTCTCCCTATTTTTTGTTGTTTTCACTTGTTCCTTTTATCCTTTTTCATTATTAACTCCTCTTTCTTCTTTACTTCTCATATATTTGCTGGTTACTTTTGCTCTAATTATCTGTATCTTACGTGCTCTGGAAAGTATCATTGTTAATCTGCCTAACTGAACAATATATAATTAAATAAACAAACATGTCCAGTGTGATCATACTGAGGTAGAACTGGATCGATTAGGAAGGGATATAAAATTGAATCCTGGGACCTGGGAGTGTTGATAGTTCATTACTATTATGTTGTCTTTTATCCGTGGCAACATTAAGTTGATGAATACCAGTGTGATGTTGCTGGTGTTTTGCTACTAGGTTAGACAACTTAATGTTGTTATAATACCTGTACTTTAGGGCTACACATTCATAAAACATTTGAGTAATCTTATGTTAAGTTTATATTAAGCTTACAATAAATAGACATTTATCTTTTTCTTTTAAATATACATTGAGTTTAGCTTAGGGGCATATCTTTGTAGTTTGAAGCACAGGTGACAAAAAAGATATCTTAGTAAATTGATTTGTTTATCTCATTTCTATTTTTTCCCCCTAAAATGTAATATTATGGAATGGCAAGGTAGATGCTTCTTGCTGCAATGTTTATTCATTGTTGTCAGGATTTGTGGCAGGAATGATTTAAGGAAGGACCTCCCCAAGGTGGAGAACATGTTTGTTATTTGGAAACAGAGTTTGTTGAGGAAATTTGTGGTAGACTTGCCAGAAATTGCTAAAAGATGTTCTGCCTGTAATGACAGGTAAATGGCAAAATTACTTTATAAAATTTAGTGATTTGAACAGTATGGTACTTTATAGCAACTGTCCGTGGTGGGTGCTGGCCTGTAAGGGTTCTTTTCATGGAAGAAATTGGTACAGTCTATGGTCTTTAAAATATTTCTATATGTATCATGTCATTTTATAATAGACCTTTCAAAGGGCTGCAAGTTTCCATACAGGAGAAAGATACTAAGTTGGATGATACAAGCAGGCATATGAAAAACTGAGGGTACGCTCACATTGCAGTCAAATTGTGAGTATGTCTCACAGAACTTTGAAAGAACTGGCTTAATTTAGCTACTATTGATACCTCAGAAATAAATTTTTAACACAAAGGCCAGTTCCTCTCTCCAAATAAATTCCATAGATCACTATTTGATGGCTTTAAAAACCCCTTGTGAATGTTAGAAATGCATTCAAGGTGACTTACTGTCTTGGAAGTATTAGAAATGAACCCCAAGCTAGTGCGACTTAATTCTGGAAGACTTGTTCTTGTTTAAACAGTCCTTTATCCTGTTTGTCATAGTTCTTTGCATTCTTGTGGGCAAGAAGCACTGTTACTGTGGATGTGTTCAGATTTCGAATAACTCTGCTTTACCCGTCCTTCTGTTAAATTAAATGCATTTTTAGTATAAGCTGCATTTTTCACAGTTTATTTGATGAAGTCTTTGGTTTGTTGGGTGGTAGATGTATTTCATGATGTCATCCTGTATATCTGTCATGTGCACTCAGTGACTAAACTTTCGTAGTAAGTAGGAGTCACTTGGCTTCCATCCTTTTCACATGATGCCTTCGTAATTACATCTTAGCTCATTCACACAATCACAGAATAGTTAATCTTGGAAGGAACCTCTAAAGATTATCTAGTCCAACCCCCTGCCAAGGCAGTTACCTAGATATTCACTTAAGGATATTTATCCAACTGTTCATCATTGTTTTAAGGCAAAAATCAGTCTAGATGTGTAGTACTTCTCATTTCTTTCCCTTTCCCTGTCTTCAGACTCCCTATGACTCAGATTTGCTGAAAACAATCCATTTTGTATTTCCCTGAAGTCAAGCAAGTGATTCTTTCAAAGGCCAGGGGGTAAGCTATAGAACGGGACAGAGTAGTTTTAATGTTTTAAAACACAGAAAGCTGTGTATTACTATATGTGTCACATAAAACCTGGTAATTGGTAGTAGCACACAAAAGAGCAACCTTCTGTCCTGGGGAATAAGCTCAGAGGAAAATGAGGTAAGTGTGAGAAAATATAATGAAGAACAGATTGCTGGGATAAAACCATAGAAAACTGATTATAGGATAATTTTAGGATTAAAGTTGTTTCTGAATACTTGAACAGAGATGGCTGAGAATTTATTAGTTCTTGTTTGCTTGTTTTATTAGCTGAATAGGGAATTGTAGGAAGTGATAACAGTAAGAAATAAAGCTTAAGAGAGCAAATGGGCTTTGGCTTCTAAGCCTGTAGAGGACAAGTAACCCAAGTGTATTAAACTGCTTAAATAGTCAAGCAGATATCGTTTAGGATGATTAGAGATCTCTATAAGCTTGCTTGTGGGAGCTATTTATCTGAATAATGTTATTGCCTTGAAAAGTAAGTTTCCTTGAAAATGCAGTCTTCCTTGGAATGTCTCTCCCTGATACTCTGATACAAAATGACATTTGATAAAGTCACAGATAATCCTGGCAGTAGGGTTTAATGCTGCCTTTGTCAATGTACTATATTATAAGGTTTATTCTTGCTTGCCATCTCCTTAGAATCTTGGAATGAGCAAAGAATTACCCCGTTCCAGCTTTGATATTAAATTGGAAAGGCAGAAGATGAAATCTCTATGTACTAAGGCAGATACAAAATTCAGGTCTAATGTTTTTGTAGAGAAAGGGAAAGGATTTGAGATGCATCAAGCAAGGATCAGTAGAAAACAGATCTCCGGGAGTGTGAACTGATCTTAAGATTCCTGAACAAAAGTTTAGGAATCTTAACATCATCTCCTTGATGTTCATGCATGATACCTCTCTTCTGTACACTTGATTTCTCAAGTATTATCTGTTATGGTCCATATTGTCCATAAGGGCACATGAGAAATTACTGAGATAAAGCAGTTAATTATAGCAATGCATTAAAAATGCTGTTTAACTATATCAAACTTGAAAACAGCTGGCTTAGATGAAAACAGAATTTTTAAAAATTTGAAAGTTCACATCTAGAAGATTTATGGAAGTAGTACTTGAAACTTTTGTTTCTCAGACCAATGAACATAAAGCAGACTTCCCAGGACAGATTTGCAATGACAGTTGTTAAGATAAATGAGCATATATTAAACTTATTTAATGTGTGAAAGTATGATATAAACTGAGTTGCTTTACTGTAGTAATGAAAATAGGGAAACTCATAAACTTCCTAGCATACAGTTAAGACACAGTTGTAGTCTGTTACCAGTTGTTTATTTCATTAAACTTCAAGTTACAGCAATTAGGAGAAAAATATTATCCCAGAAGTTAGGTCTTGAACTGGAAATGACTTTTTATTTTATACTGTTCAGTCTGTAGCCTTTTTTCTTTGACTTTTATTTTTTAATTCTATCTATTTAGCAGTAAACTTTTTCAGTAGCCTTGTAAGGTAGCTGAATGCATAAGTACCACAGTGGAAACACTCTCTGCATCATACCATGCCTCTGTAATTAAGCAATGGTTGGGAGGCTGTGACTTGTAGGCAGATGTCTGGTAGCAGCTCATTCCTATGGACAACAAAGCTGTTACTTTTTCAGTGACTAACTTTAAACTTTATATAATAATAATGTTTCTTCAGGCTCAACATGTGTAATACTAGAAGTACTCAAAGATTGAATCCAAAATATATATGGCAAGATTCTCAGCTGAAACGGTAATAAATGAGAACTGTTGTTGCAGTATCAACACACTTTCAACATGCACAAACTGAAAAATATTCTACAAAGGAAATAGAAATTGGAGAAACTTTATATGAGCAGTAATGATTTTTTTAAAGTTTTATTTTTAATCAGGAGTATTGAGTCATGAACCTTCAGGCACTTTCTTTTTATATAAGATGGAGCACAATTTAAAAAAAATTAGAAATATTTGCACCAAGAGGCCAAATCTGCTTATGCTATCCAAAGATGCATAGAATGTAAAGGAGACGTGTTCTGTTTCCCTTCCCCAGATTGTATATGGCCACCTTAAGCTAATTTTTATAAAGATTAGATAGATTAGATCAGGTAGTATCTTGCTGATTGTAAAAACTCATCTGAATTCACCAAATAGCGCATATTATGTCTATGTGTATTTATATATAAACTAAAATGCAAGGGCTTGGCAACACTGTATATGCGTATACAGGGTCTATATATCTGCATCATGTGAAGTCTCCACATCCAAATGTAGTCAGGCAATAGAGAATTTTGGACATGCTGAAATACCACTGGCAGTACTACTCTGCTTGATAGAGTTTCTGATAGTTTTGATTGCCACTAAATGTTGAAAAGCTTTTGATAGCATTGTTAAGGCTTGTTTCTCTGAGTCCTGGGGAGAGCAGGCTCTAGTGATCTCTTTTTTAGTGGCTCTTCATGACTACACCAAGCATGAGATCACTGAGAACAAAAGTTTAGGAATCGTATTTAGGACAGAAAGAGGGCAATCCACTTTATATGGGTACATATTCACAGCAAGTGCAGGAGCCTTCATCATTTGTAGTTCAAGATCCAGATCCACGTGTACTTGTGTTGCTAATTGTCTCAGTTTTATGGCCTAGGTATTATATATTTGACTTTAAATGCTTTGCTCCCAGGAGAAACTGTAACAGAGAATCATGATTGCAATAAACACAGATTTTGCAAAGTCAAGAATTGTCACTGTATAAACATTTAAAACTTTGTAAGAGGAAGGGTAAAATGAACTTGATACTTTGGAAACAAGAAACATGATAAAGCAAAATAGGGAAAAAAATTTGTGTCAAGAAGAGGACAAAATCATTTCAAGAACTGTCTGTGCTGTATGGAACAGCACAGTAAAGAACAGAAGAACCAGATGTAGCTTTGAAATTTTGACTTGCCATATATCCTATTCAATAATTTTTGAAGCCATAATTGAAGTTTAGGTTAAATAGGTTATGAATTCAAAGTATACAAATATAAAAGTTCAGAGAATCACAGAATCAATAAGGTTGGAAAAGACCTCCAAGATCATCAAGTCCAAACTTTCACTGAGTGCCACCATGCCTGTTAAAACATATCACGTAGTACCATGTCACTTTTTAACACTTCCAGGGATGGTCACTCCTCCACTTCCCTGAAGAGCCTGTTACAATGCTTAACCGTACTTTCAGTGAGGAAATATTTCCTTGTCGACAATCTCAGCCTCCCCTGGTGCAACTTGAAGCTGTTTCTCCTTGTTCTGTTGCTGGTTGCCTGGGAGAAGAAGCTGACCTTCACCTAGCTACAGTCTCGTTTGAGGGAGTTGTAAAGAGTGATTAAGGTCTCCCCTGAGTCTTCTTTCCTCCAGGCTAAACAACCCTAGTACGCTCAGCTGCTCCTTGTAGGACTTATGTGACAGACCCTTCCCTAGCTCCGTTGTCCTTCTCTGGACACACTCCAGCACCTCAATATCCTTCTTGTCGTGAACACAGGATTCAAGGTGTGGCATTTTGGGGAAGACAGAAAAAAGTGAACTAGTGTATTTTTTAAAATGTACATTTCAAAACCAGTCGAAATATTCTCAAACTTACAAAGCCATTTCCCTTTTTCCACTTAAAATCAGAAATAATACCTGCTAAATTTCTAACTGAATTGATTTGAATCTTCACTACTAGTTAGTGCTTAGATTTGGTGTTTGGGGTGAAATATGTTGTCAACATTATTCCTTCCTTAATTTAACAGAGAATTGTTTTGTCATCATTCTAACTGAAAATGTTTTGAGCTGGGAGTCTCTATTGGGTGATGTGACCATCAAAAAATAAACAGGAAATGAGATAAGGGAAAGAAAGAACCACATATTACTTGCTGAAGGTTTGTATGAGTTTTCAAACTCAATTGTGATGATGGGATCTGAGGACTGGAAAAGCTCCCAAGGCTTCTCCTCCTTCCTGGTCTCAGTGCGAGGTGTTTTTTACAGGCTGACAGCTTTGAGGGCTTGCCCTGTCCCCAGAGAGATGCCCAGTGCCCAGCCCTGGGGCTGCCCACTCCCAGCTGTGGTGGTGGGACAGGCCCTGGTGGTCAGGGCCTGCCCTGCTGACCTGGAGGATCCATGGGTTCCTGGTCCCACAGAGCCCAAATACTCACAGCACTCTGATATCTGGAGTCTTCCTCTGAGATGCACTCTGAGGAGCTTTCAGACTGTTGAAAACATAATTTTCGGAATGTTAGGAAGCAAAGGAGTCCAAAAGACACTAAGACAGTTAGCTGCAGTCATTTTACAATGTAAAAATCTGATGCATTTTTTTTCTTATTTGACAGTTTGTAAGTACACACAGGAATTAGCTGCAGTTCTCTACTTAGCTCAAGTTCTGGAGTCTGTTTTTGTCCTTTAGTTATTTCTTCCTTTGAAAGTTCATCCCACTAGCAGACTAAAATTAAGCCTCTCCAACTCCCTGTTGTTTGCCATATACTTTTCACTTGAACATCTGCTTAGGGAAGAGGGATTTGGTGGACATGTTTTATTAATGTGGACTAAAGATGTGTTGGCACATGCCATCAATATTGCTTATTTTCACAAAGAAGTCCTTGTCCAAGTATTTAGTTCACAGCAATGGTTAAAATAAATCTGTCTTGCTCCTTGTGTTGCCGAGCCCCAGCAGGGAGGATGAGTTGAAGAGGCAGCTCCTGCTTTGGGTGTCAGGAGGAGGTTTTCCTCTGCAGCAGGAGCTGCTGCTCCTTCCTCTCCCTTGTTCTACCTCCTCCATTCCCCGTTGCAGAAATCACTTGCCATTGTATTTATTTAGGCATTATCATCCAATTCTGACGGAATTTCTCAGAAGTGTTTTTCCTAATTGTCATAGAATTCAATGAGAATGTAATTTGCTGGAGGATGGAATCCAATTCTTGTGATTACAGAGTGTTACCCTAACCATTGGTAGCAGCAGGTTTGGGGACGTCTCCTTTAGACCACTGGACAGTGATTGGCTTCTCGGCCATTTTTTGCAAGGCCACAATAGGTTTTAAATTCTCGTTAAAAGAAAGCCAAAATCAAGTGTTTGTCCTATTAAAGGTTTTAAGTATTTGTTTCCTTTGTGAAATTTGCATCAAAAGACCACTTGTAAGTCATGAGCCACAACCAAGGTGTGACCTATATTGAAAGAGCTTTGGCAGTGAGCCTGCAACCGTATGTATGGGCAGGACATGTAAGCCACTGCCTTCTGCGAGTTCAGTAACAACCATAAGGCATCTCGTACCAACACAGACATGCTGCAAGCCTGAGTCATGCTTGATGAGCCACATCTTTACTGAAACAGCCTTTTTGTTGAAAGGTGAACAGTTTTTACTCGATGGTGCTGCACACAGGTTTTTTGGCAGGCTTGGCCGTTTCAATATACTGGAATTTCTAGACCACTAGAGGTTTAGATTAAGCACGGCTATAGCTTGAGTAAAAGCATTATCCAGTTCTCTGAATAAAATGAACTAGGCAAAAAGAAAAAAAAAGTTATGCGTATAAATTTAGATACACACCCATTACTGTATTGTTGCATCCACAAAAGAAAGAATAGTCCATAGAATAAGAACCTATATAAAAATTGTAATGTCAACTGATTGCTGGATTTCTCTGAGTGCTTCTCTTTGGTTTATCTGTCAAGCAGAGCTTTTGAATTTGAGCTAGGCTTTGTTGGCATGCAGAAAATTGCATATATATGGCTGGACCTTTTGCTTTTCTAAGTCATAATAAGATGTATGGAAAATCTCTGTGAAGCTTTTATGTTTTGTATGCCTGTGATGTGTTTCATATTGTATTAAGTTTACAAAAGGGATATAAAGGTGGAAAGTGGTTAATACTCTAAGTTTTATTGTAGATGTCGAAATTAGTTATGGCCCAATAAATATGCAGGTTGTTATGACTTTCTGTTGAGAATTATAACTCAGAATAATTTTTTTCTAATGCTTATTTCCTTTTGAAAAACATTTCTGTGTACATAACATGAGTTTTATGTAAGTCGTCTTAAGAGTCTTTTATTTAAAGAAAAAAAGTCTTTTGAAGGACTTTTTTGTGAGGATGGGGAGAAAATGTAGGCAAAGTGTGTGATCTGGGAAAGTTTTCCTTCTGTTTCATGTTTTCTGATTATAGGAGAAATGGTACACCAAATTCCAGTCTCAACTGATTGCTCAATTTTCTTCATCTGAAGTTGAGTCACTTTAAAAAATGAATAATAATTTTTAATGTGGGCTAAAACTCAAACGGTTTTGAACTTAGTATGTAAATTTGTCTTTGGTTATAAAAAGTGTCTTTTCCAGGGCTGAAAGATAGTTAAGGAAAGATCAGAGACTTTGATACTTTTGCTTTTATATATGCAGGTTTCATATTTCTAGTGTCATTATTTTAATTGTTTTGCCTTTATTCTGAAGCAATACAACATTATCCCAAGTCACCTCTATATCTCTATTGTTTTGGAGCCTTAATTTAAAACAGAATTTCTGCAGCACTACGTAGAATCCAGCTACTTTTCTCCCATGTACTTGTAATAGCTTTTTGGTTAGCAGTCTTCCACACCATGCCTTGCCTATTTATTCTGCCCCAAACTCACTGGGGTGTGAGGTAGGAAACAACATCTCACCTCATCCAAGGCAAACTCTGAATCCTGGGCCACAGTTTCCCTTTTTCTCCTTCCAGCCTCTTGACTAAATGCAGATTGCAACAGAAGATGTGTTGAACAGTAAGAGTTGAAATCAGTTCAGGCAGGGGACAGAACTGAAGGTCTTCTGTATCTTGACTGAATACCCAAAGCACTGCCCTAGTGGGTAATAAAAATAACAAAACTGTGAAAACAAAGAAAAGAGAGATTTTTCATGAAACAACATTGTATTCCAAGCTACATTAAATTTGTACTGTGCCAACTATAACTTTGCAGATAACATGGGATTTAAGCACTGCCATGACAGGCTATATACTATATATACACATATTTGGAAACTGTCTCTCTTGAGGAGAGCTTGGAATGCAGAGACTTAGACAAAGAAGGAATTTGTCCTTGATTTTAAAAACTAAGTAATCCAACAGAGTTTAAAACCATATTTGTGTTTTAACATGAGTGGTACTTATGAATTTGCTGAAATTGCTCTGAAGTGCTAAGATGCTAAGGCATGCAGAACATCTGTAGGATGTTTTAGGAAACAGTGAGAATACAGAATCTGTTCTGATGTTTGTGTTTACACCAGCATTTTGCAGTGATTATGTAGATGATTTGGATCAGACAAAACTGTACAGAAATCCATACCATTGTTTTTACTTCCTATTTAGAAAGCTTAGTAAAAAAATCTTAGGAAAAATTTCTAGTTACTTCTGTATATATTTTCTGCATTTTTTTTCCTATTTTTTGATGGAAAGCCTGTACTTGACTATTTTTTTAAGTAGAGTTGATAATATTTTGTTGGAGTTTCTACTCCATAGGGCTTTCTAAGACAGTGGTGGGTTTTTTGCTGTTTTGGGTTTTTTTGGTTTTTTTGGTGTTTTTTAAATGTGATTCCTGAATAAGAGTGGAAAATAATCCTATTCTTCAGATGCTTTTATGTCAACTTATTAAAGATGGAACGTTCGCAATATTAGTTTGCCTACTTGAGACTGAGGAAGAAGAATTAATTTTTTCTGAGGGTTGTCAGCATTGTTAAAGAGTATGCAGGCAGAAGATTGTGTGTTGGCATTCTGCTTAAAATATCAATATGTAATTTTGAGAATTTTGAAAGATCTGTATTTTAGCTTGGATGCTGTCACATGAACTGAAAAAATGATTGAATGACTGTGAACGAAAGATTGTAAAAAATTATTCTGTCTTGGCTGTAGTACTCAAAAGAATTACAGCTCCTGACCTGAATGTGGAAATCTTTTGAAAACTTTTGCTGGACAACTAAAGCAGAATTTACATCTAGAGACATTTTTTTCTGGACAGTTATTTCAAACATGGAACTAGCTGTGCTTTTTGGATGTGACTGTTTTAAGCTCATGCCTGAAAAAGGTGAATAGTGTTTTTGCTGCAATAGAGCATATTTTCTATCTTGACACTTGACTAAGGAAAGTATGAAAAAAATGTAAAGCAACAATTTAATTTATTTTCAATAAGTAATGTAACATAGGTTTTGCTTATAATTACAGTTGCATAGGCATAATACTGATTTAAAGATGAATAGACTATCTGGCAAAATATGAAACGAAGACATGGTCATTGCTGAAAGAAAACCTCAAGACATTGTTTTAAAACCTCTAGAAAGTGGTCCATTTCTATTTTATTTATGTATTTTTTAATTTGGATAATAAAAAGTGTGTGAGGAGACCTTGCTGTCTTTCCTGCAAAGTTCAGAAAAATCCTTTTTTAGGATGAGGTTCAATCACCTGTCATACATCTGTTCATCTCACGCTGCTGCTTTTGTAGTTATTGACATCATTATCATAAGATGCAATTTTTTGCATCCATATACATCCATATATATGAATACTGAAAAACATATTAAAATTATAGAAAC
Source organism: Oriolus oriolus (assembly GCA_013400235.1). NCBI lineage: Eukaryota > Metazoa > Chordata > Aves > Passeriformes > Corvidae > Oriolus > Oriolus oriolus. Next base: position 7,065 of record VXBT01009498.1, on the reverse strand, counting down.
TAAATAAACAATGAATTTTTGTCAGTCTTCAACTTGTGTGCTTGTCCTGGTCAGTAAGTGTCTAATCCACCAGCTTCTAATCACAGCTGATTATAAAATTTGTTGCTTAACATAGTTATTTGTTTATTCTTTTTATTGGTTTTTTTTTACATAAAGTTGTGATTTTTTATTGTATTTCAAATGACACAGCAATAGGATTATAGATGATTTTATCAAGTAAATATTTACTTTGACTGCCCATGAGACCTGCTAAACTCTGTTGCTTACAGTTGGCAGTAACACTGAAATATATCCAATTAGTGAAAATAAACAGTTTTATTGAGGCCACGCGTAGTCTCAGGTGTTTTTATCTAAGAAAATTTGATAAATGAAAAACACTGGGAAAAGCCATTCTTATTACTGTATAAACTGTGTATGAGAGTGGGAGGGAAACAACTCCTCCACCACCTCTTAAAACCGAATTTTAGTGTTGTATCCTGTTTATAGCTGCTATGAGCTGTTACAGAACTGTTACATAACTGTTGTTCAAATCCTTGGATGCTGCATTTTATCCTTTCAGGTCACATAATTTGCATTTAGAGTCAGGTTTAAAATGCTGGATTTCTTTAAAGTCTAAGAACTATTGCAATGCCATATTTTGTTGATTTAATTAGTAAAAGCCATATTAGGTCCTAAGGTTTGTAATATTAAGTACCTAAATAATTGCTCTAGTTAGTCCTGTTCTTGGTTCACTCTTTGCTTCTCTACTTTCCTTCCAGGTTTTGTTATAGAAATAAAAGTGCAGATGCAAAGTTCACCTATTCTCTTATTCACTGAATTGGTACTCATTACTAATTAATGATGTTGTGGCCATTATGCAGATTTGACCATTGTGCACTCAGCTACTGCATTTTAAAGAGAAAAATGAGTTACAGGGTTTTTGGTGTTTTGCTGAGATATTTAATGTGGAAAAGATGGTTCTGTGCATGAGGAATTCTAAGTGAATCTGAGTTCAAGGGTTTTGTGTAATCGCTACTTACTGGAATAATTGCTTTGTTATTCTGCGCATAGTTAAATTGGAAAAAATTATATCTGCATGATTCTGACCTGCAGGGATTTGCACAATTCTTTTAGACAAAAGTTACTGAAGCTGGCAGTTTTTAGAATACCTGAGAGGTCTGCAAAAATTGAGGTTTTGAGAGCAACATTTGTTTTCTGTGACATGACCACTGAAAAGGTTCCCATTTATCTTGATACTGTCCAGCTCCTCTACTTACTGGCAGCTCTGCCAAAGGAGATTTTGTAGTGCTGGTGGAAATGACCATGTTTTGTGGTTGACTCTAGGATAAGAAAAGTGACTTGAAATAGTCCTGCAAAAGCTCCTTCAGAAATATGCTATTTCATAGTTAAGGGTTAGATCAAAGAGTGCTCATTTCTGAGCATTTTGTGTTTACTTGCTGGTTTTTACAGAACTTGTTAAGAGGGTAAAATATGTTCTCATTTTCTTTGTGCCCACAGCTCTCGTACAGCTACAGAAAATTACTAACGTGTATTGCAAAAAGCTATTAGCAGTTTTGATTGTTTCTTTAATTACAGTTCATATTATGTAAATCAGTGTTCTGTATTTTCATTTTTTCTGTCTTTATTTTTTTATCCAGATTCCACCAAGAAAATTAAGGATGTCTTAGAAGAATTCCATGGCAGTGGTGTGTTAGCAAAATACAATCCTGAAGGGGTAATTTTTCTTGTTTCTTAATGATCAGAAATGATGGAGACAATTTGCAAATCCTGTAGCCATTCTAAGCATTTGAAATCGAAGATTATTTATAAATCTTTTGGGGTATTTGAAATTGTTTGAGAAGCAAAAAACCAGTGTGCCATATGATCTGGAATATCCCTATAGTCTGTTGGTGTCAGCTATCCCAACTGTGCCCCTTCCCAAGTTCTTACGTACCTTCAGCTGCCTTGCTGGTGTTGATGCCTTAGGTTTTAACTCTTATATTTTTCAAATTCTGTACTGCTTAGTATATGACTCTGAAGTTTCTTGTAGCCTGTTGGCTGCTGCTCTCTCATGCTAAGATAGACATAACAAAGCCTCTCCAGGCTTGCTCTTCAAGGGCACCCAGACCGTCCTAGGCCCAAAATGTGTAAACCAACATCTTGAGAAGGGGGGCAAGCTGAGGGGAAATTGCATCCTTAGCTAAAGTTTAATTGGCGAATTTATGCTGATATGCAAATGGACCAAACCTATAACAGTGTGAAGAGCTTGTGACTTGTCGTCCATCTCGGGTGTAGCCTTTGGACAGCCCAGGGTGTGCCTCTGAAGGCCTTTCAAATAAATATCCACCTTTATTCCCTTACTCCTGTCCAGTCTCTGTTTCTAGGTTGGCCTCTCAAAGCATCAGTGGGCTGGGGTGAGAAGAGAAAAGGCCTTGGTTCTGTGCAAATACCTAAAACATCCCTCTGTTATCAACACTGTTTCCAGCACAAATCCAAAACGTAATTTCATACAAGCTACTGTGAAGGAAATTAACTCTATCCTAGCCAAAATCAGCGCACAGACTTCCCTCCCCACCCCTCCCCCACCTCCGCAAAAAATAAAAAACAAATCCCCGAAACACCTCCACAACCCTTAGAATAATATTAATATGGTTTTCAAGTCTCTAAAGATTGGAAATGTTAAGCATAATTTCAAAAGTTAGAAAAGTAAAATCCATTAAGATTTCTTTTTAAATTCTGTTTCTCTCGTGTTGTTTCTGGTAGTGGGATTTTCTGGTGTTATGAAACAAAGAATTCAACTGAAAAAAAAGCTGTGTGTGCACACTGTCACTACAGATTCACCACTAGACAAAGTGTTCTGGTTTGGCTGGTAGAAAAAGCCAGATTGTTTTCTTTTCTTATCCTCAATTGAAATTTGCATTTGCTTAGCACATCCTAATAGTGTGATTCAGAATGTAGCTAAATAAAAACCTGTTTCAGTAATGTTTCTAATAGTAATATTTCTGACTGTGCTCATATTATATGAAATTCAGGATAGCAAAATGTGCTAACCATTATGAAAATTACTTGATCTTACATTTCAGGATGTGAAGTGCAAAAATTATTGACAACTTATTGGCAATAATACAGTTATTGTCAACTAATGAGTTATAGCTTATTAGATGTAGAAAAATCGTTTGATGCTTTGAACTTGGCAAAGGACATTACATTGGACATTTTAGTCAGTTTCTGAGGAAAAAAAATGTAACTCAGTAAAATAGTGTAAGTTGATCCTTAGATTATCATAAATGATCGTCTTAGATTTCCACGTTTCTGGTTGAATATATTTGTAGAATATAAGTGGATGAAAATACTGTGATCATCTACTTTATTCTCCAGTGTAACGTAGGGAGACCTAGGCTGTAGGACCTCCCTTACCTGCTTTTTGTTAGAATATACACGTATTTTTGGTTTTGGTTTTTTTTTAGGAAAAATGTGAAGTGATAAAATGGTCTGCATCAATTATATGTTTTATCATCTAAGTCTTCACATTGTATGACATTTCAATTGTCATACAACATGTTCTGTTTTGTGAAATGTACCCTGTTAAAGTAAAAAATAACTGTGCATTTTATGCATATTTAAATAATATGTTGCCATATAGGTAACATACTTTCAAATTATCAATTGTCTATAAACATGATTACTTAAAGTGGTGTGATTAGTCTCTTTTAACAAAGTCATTCTTCCAGTCTGGGACTAAATTGAAGTTGAGTCATGGCAAGATGGGTACCAGGAAAACTGTTCTGACTGAAGCCAGGTGCATTGGCAAAATCTGTGCAAAGGTGGAATTAATAAGCACAGTTGGTATTGAGATGAGTCTGTGACTCTGCACGGTATCTCCCTGTTCTTCATTTCACAGCTATTCATTTGCAGAATTCTACCAGTGTATTGAAACATCCAGGAATTACAGAGCAGCAGACTACCCAGGGCAGGGAGCAGGACAGGAGGAGGGTAGGGGAGGAAGGAATTCAAGACAGACACCGTGATGACTTCAATGTCTTCAGCAGGAATCAAGCTATTCACTACTCCTAGGTCAATACTGGACCTAGGCTGACCCTGACAGCTTTTGTACTTTGCTGCTTAGCACTTAGACTTCAGAGAGAGCAACATAAAGAAAACCTAGCTAGCAAGAAATCTACTTTGGATCTAGTAAGATTTGTTAGTTCAAGATTCATGCCATAAGCTGCTGAACTGGAAGCAAAGTGGCTGAAATTTCCTCTGTGACTGAGTGAATATTCTGTTCTGACAAGTGAACTGCCTTTGCACAGGTGTGTCTATATTTCTGGCATGCATTCAGCCTGCTGTGTGGATAAACTGTTTACAGAATGATTTGCAGGTTGATTTTATGTGGTTGGATGAGGACTCTGTGGATTGGGTGTAAGTAATTAATTATTATCTGTAAATAAGATGACAAAAACTAACTGATCCAGTTGGCATCAATCTTAGTGCAGCTATTTATTTCCATGTATTCTGGACAGCACTTCTGTTTTGTTGTATTGTTTCGTAGAGGATATCATCATATTTTCATTTTACCTCTCTCTTTCCTAGATCGTTATCTCATAAACATACCCATTTTTTTTTTTAAGTCTTGTTCTACCGAAAGATGGTGCCAGTTTTTTACCAGTAAACATGGGACCTAGAGCTATGGCAAATTTTAGCAGAGTGATATATTTATTTAAATATTTACTTATATATTTAAAGGGTTCAGGAATTTATTCCACTCCACTGGTTCTACAATGAAGTTTTTTATCACAAGCTGATCTAATGGAATGCAAATAGCGAAAGAAAAGCCATTGGTTCTCAAAACTTGCTACATGAGATAACCTGGTTTGTTTTTATATTATTTTATATCTTGTTCAATGAGTGGATTTTGGGATTAGTGGAAATGGGGTATCTAATTATCAGAAAGTTATCTACTATAGGGAGTTTATTTATGGAGCTTTTACTCTTTGCTTTCAATGTAAGGGAGATGCCTAAAATTTCTATAAATGCTACTGAACACCTGCCCTTTCACCTTCTTCTCTAAGTTAATATCAAAGAGGTAATTAAGAGTGGATTTTATACATGGTATAAGACACGTAGGTAAGCTAAGAACAGACTCTTGGAAAGCTGTGATTGATAAATATTCTTTTCATCATTTGAGATTATTTATATTAATTAATTTCATCCATTTCACTTTGAGGGGGGAATTGAGTAGGTTAACAAGAATTAAGAAAGCAGACAGAGCTACAGACAGTGTTTAAATGGGCAGTAAGTACACAGCATTTTGTGCTTGTAGTCCTAGGGTTGTCATCCTTTTTGAGTGCATCCTAATTTTTTGTTTATCAAGGAGTCCATTGGCTTAGCTGCCTGGGCTCATGCTGGCCCATGTTTAACTGGCTGTCAGCCAGCACCCCCAGCTCCTTTTCTGCTGGGCAGCTCTCCAGACACTTTTCCCCCAGCCTGTGAAGCTGGCTGGGCTCATTGTGACCCAAGTGCAGGACCCAGCACTTGGCCTTGTTGAACCTCATACCACTGACCTCAGCCTGTTGATCCAGCCTGTCCAGATCCCTGTGCAGAGCCTTCCTACCCTCAAGCAGGAAATCGAAGCTCTTGCCCAACAGGGCATCATCTTCAGACTGACTAAGGTGCAATTCGTACCTTTGCCCAGATCATTGATACAGATATTATACAGGACTTGGTAAGTCCTGGGAAACACCACTTGTGACTGGCTACCAACTGGATCACCACTCCCCAGGCCCAGCTACCTGGCCAGTTCATTACCCAGCAAGGGGTGCACCTGTCCAAGCCATGAGCAGACAGTTTCTCCTGCAGTGCCAAAGGCTGTACTAAAGACCTTAGAGGTCTTTTCCAACCTTAATGATGATTCTGCAGAAGTCCAGGTAGACAATATCCACAGCCTTTCCCTCATCTACTAAGCGGGTCACCTTGTCATAGAAGGCGTTTAGGTGTCAAGGACCAATGAGTCAAGTAGGATCTGCCTTTACAAAACTCTTGCTGGCCTAGCCTGGTCCCCTTGTGCTCCTGTATGTCCCATGTGATGGCACTGAGGATCATCTGCTCCATGGCCTTCCCACTTGGGAGTTTAGAAGTACTCAGTTCTGATAAGCTGTTTCATTTATGATACTTCTTGGTAAAAACTAATTTTTTATGCTTTTTTAAAGCACACAGGGATGAAAGACTAACGTTATATTTATTTTTCTTTCTTGGTTATCTGTCATTGCATGTTTAGAAATAAATTGCTTACACTGTCTAATCAAGACTAGAATGCTGACTTAGAGCCATTTTCTTGACTTATGTGCTAATGCAAGAAAATGGGGTATTCTATCTAATGTCTTAAACCTGCTCATCTAAATCACTAACCTTTCACTAAAATTATTTTTATTATAAAGAACAGAGCTTGAGTCTTATGACACTGCACTAATGTATGTATGTTCTCTCTTTCCTTGCATGTGTTACAGAAACAAGATATACTTAATCAAGTAAGTAATGTTAATTTGATTTTTTCTTTCTTTTTGCGTAGGTGCAGTATCTTTTATTTTGTAGGTTTCCCTTGAGATGTACTCATTAATAAATACTGCATGTGGCTATTCTTTCAGATAATAGAGTAATATTTAAACCTGAAAGCAAAGTGCACTCCTTTTTTGCTGGCAGAATTTTCCACTGGGTGAATTTCATTTTTTTCATTCACAGTACATAATTTTACTAACATTGGTTGAGTTAAATATGAGAAATATGTTAAGATCAAGTAAATTACTTGTTCCATACTTGTTACAGAAATTTCACTTTACTGTGAGATCTCGTAATGGTCTGTATTATTCTGAAATGACAAGAACACGTCTCAGGAAAAAATATTAAGTACTGATTTTATAACCATATGATATCATTCATATGTAACAGGCTTAAAATTGCAGATTTAATAATTTGAATAAGGCTTATAGTGTGCTTTAAGCGATTGTGACTTTACAGCAATTGCAAGAGAAATGGTTAAAATGCTGAACATCAACACAAGAAGCTACTCCTGAGAAACTTCAGTAGCCTAAA
>VXBT01009496.1:1747805-1766702 GCA_013400235.1 Oriolus oriolus | reverse complement strand
GGCAACTTCCGCGAGCTCTACAAGATCCTGGAGAGCCACCAGTTCTCGGCGCACAACCACCCCAAGCTGCAGCAGCTCTGGCTGAAGGCACACTACATCGAGGCGGAGAAGCTGCGGGGGCGACCCCTAGGGGCGGTGGGCAAGTACCGGGTGCGCCGCAAGTTCCCGCTGCCCCGCTCCATCTGGGACGGCGAGGAGACCAGCTACTGCTTCAAGGAGAAGAGCCGCAGCGTCCTCCGAGAGTGGTACGCCCACAACCCCTACCCGTCCCCCCGCGAGAAGCGGGAGCTGGCCGAGGCCACCGGCCTCACCACCACCCAGGTCAGCAACTGGTTCAAGAACCGCCGGCAGCGGGACCGCGCCGCCGAGGCCAAGGAAAGGTACGGCTACCCCGGCGCCCGCGGCTCCCTGACCCCGTTGCTCGCCCCAAGCCTCCCTCTCTGCCCCGGCCCCAGCTGCGGAAGGCCCGCCGGGAGGGGACGGGCTCTCCGCCTCGGGGGCGCCCAGAGAACCAGAGGTGAGCGAGCTGGGCGCTCGGCGAAGGCATCTGTCCACCAAGAGTAGCCCCGGGAGAGGCGGCCGAGACCCCTTCCCCACCGACATCCCACTCCCCTCACAGCCTGCGCGGTGGCCCCGGTGCAGCCCCTGCTGCCAGGGACGCTTCACACGGCCGGCGGCGGCTCCTGGTTAAGCAGCGTTGCCGCCTCCTCCCCTCCGCAACCCGGAGTGGAGCCCAGCCAGGGGCAGCGGCCGGAGGTGCCCGTGCCGGTCCGCGGCCCGTCGGGAGAGGCCGGTGGCGGCGGGGCCCAAAGGCAAGGGCTCAGCGCCCCACACAGCTCAGAGCGTGTCCTTGAGGGTTACCCCGGTGCAGAAAGGGGTAGCCGGGGGACAGCCCGCAACGCGTGGGTCTGAGCGCTGGTAGCAAATATGTCCCCTGTCTTTGGCTCCTGGCGTGCGGCAGGAGACCTGGACAAGGACTGAGTGGAGCAATTTCTTGCCTCGCTCATGACATTGCAGTTCTTACTCGCTAGCCAGCAAGGTGCTCATGAACGCATGTCAATAGGTGTATGTTCTTAGGCCGAATGTGACTCTGCAGCTGTATTTTTCACGTTAAGTGGAGTGAAGAGATCATTAATCGCCGGGAAGATGTTAATGCCTACATCCCTGGCTATTCGGGATGACTTTTCCATCAGCAGTCCCTGTGCCTTAGGAAGACGGTTCGAAGAAGCAAAAAGGGTCCTCTTACTGCGTTCACTAGCTCACTGCATTGCCCGGTCCATACAGGCAACCATAAGATCGTATGATCTGCGCGGTTAATTAGCCGATCAGAAATCTCCTGCAGATCCGTGCCTCCAAGGAGAGTTCTATCTTTGGTTTCTGTCAACCGTGCTTTGGAAACGGGCAGCGCCGCGGCCGCGCTGCTGTGCAGCCCGGCAGATTCGGGCACAGATTTGCTCTATTCATTTCCCGAAACTGTGCTAGCGCTTTAATTTTTCCTTCAAATCCTCGCAAGTGTTGGTTTTACGAGATGTTAGAGATCTTTTTTATTGCTGATAGCAGGGACTCACCTTCAAATATCCAAAGGAAATGAAGGTTACACTTATTCCATTCCTTTTTTCTTTTTTTCCCGGGGAATCAAATTTTAAAGGTCTCCAGAGACAAATAAGATTTTTGACATTGAAAAATACACTCAACCTAATATTACACTCCAGGCGTTGGAAAACAGACCTTTCATGGGATTGCCATCCACTCAAGGAAACTTGTTCAAACAGAGCTTTCTTGTCTGTTTTTATTTTTTTGGCACTAAGTGTCTCCAGCCACATCCTGCAGCCCTTACTAAGGAAAACTCGTCAGTGCAATGGCTTAACTTCTCTCGACCAAATCCTGCAGGATAGGGCCCCTCTGCCAGATAGTGTGTTTCAAAACTTCCGCAGAAGCTTTTAAATAGACTTGCACTGCCTTCAGTATTTCAGGCAGAACGGTGTCTGAAGTATTTCTAAGAGGGCTATGTTTGGAGGCCGCGTAAGCCTTGCCTGGACAGCAGCCCCGACCCCCTCTTGCCACTCACATTTCCGAAAAAAACCCCCCATATATAGATATACAAATACATAGATATATCTGCAAAGGCTTGGCCAGCCTCCAGCGATTTCTTGGTATTTACCCGGTGATGAATTTCGAAACTATGTCCTGCCTTTCCGAGCCTTTGTCGGCAGGCGCACCGGTGGTGCCGGCTGCCCCTACCGCGGACCCGTGCGAGGGCCATCCTGGCTGCCGCCCGAGGAGGGGACGGAGGAGCAGCGGCGGGCGTGCCCAGCGTTTCCCGAGAGGGTCGGGGAAATCAGCGGGTTAACTCTGTTCGCTTTCCTTATCGTCCATATTGGGCTATGATTTGAGCTTTAAGCTCAGAGCCAGGGGGAAAAAAACCCATGTCCAGTTACTTAAGTAAAAGACCTTCCCTCCTGATGCGAGCCCGGGAGGCTGTTCTGCGGCACGGAGCCATCCTGCCTGCAGCTCGCCGGGCTTTGGCCTTCCCAGGAGAAATCATGGCCGAACATCTCTTAAGCTCCCAGAGCAGTTTTAAAGTGAAAAAGTCTTTTCTTTCTTTTTTTTTCTTTTTTTTTTTCTTGTAATGTCTCCCTCCCTTCCCTTCCGCCCCCCTCCTCACGCTGTGCAAACCCTTTGGACGCAGAAATTTACGGCTTGGCAAAGTGACACTTTCCACTGGGCTAGTGGGAGACTCTGTTTACAAGCTCAGCGGACCTTAGACCTAAGTGCCAGATGAAGAGGCCTTAGAGGTTTGCAGAGTTTTTAAACCTACTGTCTTTGCACTCCCCTCCGCTCGCTGCTCCCCGGCGCCAGCTCCCCGCCGCCCCCGCTCCCGCGGTGCGCACCCCGGAGCGACGGCCACATGGTGATTTCCCTCCCTCTTTTGTGTTTCCTATAGGGAAAACAACGAGAATTCCAACTCCAACAGCCACAACCCGCTCTCGGCGTCAATGAACGGGAATAAGACAGTTTTGGGGAGCTCAGAGGACGAGAAGACGCCGTCAGGGACCCCGGATCACACCTCTTCCAGCCCCGCGCTGCTGCTCAGCTCCAACCCCGGGCTGCAGCCCCTGCACGGCCTGGGCCACCCCCAGGGCCCCAGCGCCATCCCCGTGCCCAGCGCCGACCCCATGCACCACCACAGCTTGCAGGACTCCATTCTCAACCCCATGTCATCTAATTTGGTCGATCTGGGCTCTTAAAACCGTGTACACTCTCCCTCCTTCGCGCCAGCCCTCTTTTACTCAATTTTTTCCTTTTTTTTTTTCCTTAATCTTACCAGGGACTTTGAAAGCAATGACAAACACCTTAGTGGATGTGTTGTGCCCTTTGGCAGCAAGCTGGCTGCAGATTTGCAAGGTAGTGGACTCCGCTGTGGGTAGCCGATGTTGCAAAAAGCCTTAAGGGTTGCTTACAGGCGTTTTCAGGCGTGTAAGGACTGTTGGACAGGAGCCGAGATTTTCACGGCAGGCTGTAATGCTGATCGGTGTAGCAGCTCATTCCAGCCTTAAGTTCACGAATCTCTCAGTGGTGTCACTCGATCGGGTCGGTCTGTGTGGGAAGAGGCACATCGTAATATTTTTATTTTTTCGGGGGGGTGGGGAAGAAAGGGAAACGCAAGGCTGCTGTTGCCATGCCTGTTTGAAAGTTACACATCGCTCCCGTTATTCTATTGTAGTCATGTATCTGTGGCAGGTGTACGATGTACAATTTCAACTAAGAATACAAAAGTTGTAGTCAAGATATAGCAGCAACACGCGCTCTAGGCAGACTCTGTAACCTTCTTGTAGCTGATGCTATGCAGAAAGACAGCTTCTTTGGCCTTGTCCATGTGGTGCTTTCGCCATTTGCTGGGTGGGAAAGGAAGTGATGGCCCGGCTCCGGCCCCAAGGAAAACAGAAGTAGATTTTCCCCTCAGTGTGCAACGCGGGCTGAAGAGGGCTTTAAAAAGAAAAGAGGAATTGCTGCTGAAGTTTAGACCTAAACGACAGTATCAACCGCAAGTCACTCACCTTAGTTTTGTTTATTGTTTATATTATGTGAATACATTCTTTGGAAAATATTTCTGCTTTTATTTTATAATAAAATTTAGAAATCTAACTCCGCGTATGGTTGCTTCACTCGCCCACGGGGTGTTTTTGGTCTCAGTCCTGAATGGAGCAGAGCGGGCGTCCTGGTGGGGACGCCGGGGAGGGCTGTGTCCGGTGGTCAGAGCCCCACCACCCTGTCCCGTTTGGCCCGGGCACGTCGGGGCCCTTGCCGGCCCGGTCCGGGGAGCGCCAGGGAGAGCTGAAGTCGCCCTGCGGGAGCGGAGAGCCGAGGGCACGGGGAAAGACAGGCGGTGAGGGCTCTGAGGGAAGCGGAGAGGTCGCCCACCTGTTCCCCGAAGGCACGGCCCGGCAGACTGCGGGTTTTTCTGCCCCGGTGTCCGCCTGCCCCGGCAAAAAGCCGCCCCCTCTCCCCCTCACCTCGCCCCGAGGGCGGGTGGGCAAACCATGCTCCGGGGTCCAGCACGGCTGGGCTACAAACGCCTTTCCGGGACCTGCGGGAGTGACGCTGGGAAAGGGATTTCTCTATTCCTCTCCTTTTACTTTCTTTCTTTTTAATTTCCTTTCCTGTAAGCACCGTGTGGCAAGAGACAGGCAGGTTGCTTGCCGGTTTGCCCCATTAAAAGAGCTCAGGACTCTTGCAGCTTGCACACTCGCTGTCCGTCTTTGGTAGAAGCCAAATGTATTATGTGCTTAAAATGTTCTCAGAGCTTGCAAAGGGTTTTATACCTTCCTTTTCGGTCTTTTTTTAATCTTCTTTAAAATGGATTTCTTGTGAAAAATAAACCGAGAAAACGATACAGCTTCAAGCGGGATAGAAATATGTGTAGATCAGCAAAGATCGTGTCCAGGTTTCAGATGCTGGCTGAAATTTCAATCAGTGGGAGTATTGTGCGGGCAGTGTCCTAATTTGATGTAATCTGGGTCTGGATTAGCGCCTCTGTGTGTTTGCGGGTGTCCGCTAAAAGCACATTTCTCTGAGGTCCCGTTAAAAGTCTATACAAGGGAAGCTATGGATGTCGGTAATGGGGAGGTTCGGCCCCCGGAAAAAACCTTTCCTTTAGTCGCGCTTATAAACCCAGTTTTCTCGTTATGCTGGGGTGCAGCGGGGTACAATATTTCATCCGAGACAATGTGGTATTTTCGGGTTTATGTTTCCCCCGCTTCTGCTCTTTGGGGTGATTTTTTCAGCAGCAGAGATGATGTGGACGATGCCTGTGCTGTGGGAGTGTACCAGCGTGGCCTTACGTGCATTACGGTCTAAATAGAAGATCCTGTTATTTCCGTTGAGAGGCATCTAATATTTTAACTATGAATTTTAATTCTTTGAAAATAAACATTTCGCAAGTAGAGGAATCACTGCTTCCTAGAGCTAGAGAAGATCTCTGCTCCCTGTAAAAGAACACACGCAGTGGTGCAATATTGCAAAGAATTAATTAATTGGCTAGTTAATTATTTTGTATTTTTGCAGACAGAAATGAGTTTGGGAAGGAAAACAGAATGTCTGGGTTAGTAAAACATGGCCTCAAAACCGAAATAAACCCTTAAGGTTTTGCCCGCTGGAGAAAGAAAAAATGAGAAAGAGTAAAGCCAAGATGGTGAATATTTAAAGAGGCAGTATGAAAACAGGATGGAGTTTACGTGATTAATAAAAGGTCATATTGCACAGAGGAGGCAGAATTCGATCGGGGAAAGTAAATGAAGAGCTGACACGGTGAGAAAGGCCCTCTGAGAGAGCGAGATCTGTGAAAACTCAGTGAGGATGATTTAAATATGGAGAAATTCAGAGAGGGCGAGTCGCTGAAGCCAGTTAAAGATGGCTAGAAACAGAAATCATGCAGTAAGAAAAAATCTTCAGGTCAATCTGGCATTAAGGGCGCACACAGCTCAAAGCCCCAGTGATGGGATGTGTGTAATGCAACCTGAAAACCCGAACATGTTAAGACTCATTTTATCAGACCGTACTTGCCTTAGTACTGATGTTTGGTAAATTAGTCCAAATCCCTCCAATTTTCCACGCACAAAAAAAGTTCCCGATAGAGGAATATGCCGAAACTGACGTGACTAATCCTTGGTTTTAAACAGATTAGTTATGATTCACTAGCATTAGGTTACATGGGACATATCTCATCTCAGGGTTAGTTGTTCCTGGGGTGCCCACATGGGTTTCGGGGCATAAATCAAAAGACAGTTCGGTTCTCGCAGGTTTTATCCATGAAACTCCCCGTGGCCATCCTCGCACTGAGGCCAGGATGTGGCAGGCAAACTACACGGCAGATCCCCTATAGCTTGGACAATTTGGGGAAGAAGCACATTCTCTGTCTCATATATGCACACACACACCTGTATATACATACACGCGCGTATGTATGTATATATGTGTATATATAATGTATATGTAAGCAGTATTTGACCTCCAACTAAAATCTTACCAAATTACACAATGTATGCAGCCTTTGCGGCCCCTCAAACTGCAAATGGAGTTATTCCTTTAGGTAGCAGGGAGCTGAATATTCACACGTACCAGGGCAGAATTTTTTTCTGCTGTATTTTACTGTGTGAACGTTCACGGACCTGGTACTGTGCCGAAGAAAGCCGTGAGAGAAACAGCTCGTTTGAGACAGAAAGCAGTTCTGTCCATACTGACAAGGTGAAACTCGTCACCCTGACGGGGAAATACAGATGAATGCGGTGAGAGAGCATCCCGACAGGCTACTGGAGATGTGGCACAATTTCCGACATTTTCTGGGGACAGGTAGCAAGTTTATAGGAGGAAGAGCCTTTCCTATGAGTAGGAGAGCGTATGCCAGAGCTTGCTAGTTGAACACCTTCCATCTGCGAGCCCTTGCAGGCTCTTGGGGGTAACCAGGACTCTCATCTACAACGCTGGGTGGCTGCATTTTCTTTTGGATAATATAAGCCATTTTGGAGACACTCGACATGATCCACGCGGGAGAAGTCGCCTGCTCGGCATATTTTTGTGGGCTACCCTGGAGAAAGATACTTTGCCTCTTCTCCCCAGACCTGGTGCAGCAGTTTGGGCCTAACCAAGGTCTCAATGTGTGTTTGAGGGGGGCTGCTGAAGCCCCGGAATGAGAAGCCTTGGGAGCGCCCCTGCCTGTCCAGCGATGTTTGTGTAAGGCACTGGGGCTCCTGTTACCAGACCCGGAAACAAAATCTCTTGCCTTCTTTAGGAGAAACAAATGCAGCCCAGTATGAGCAGGCTTTTGCCTTGAACAAACCCTCACTTGCGAACGACAAATAATGTAGGGGGGTGGCGATGAAAACACTGGGCACTGGCCCTTACTGCAGAGCTCTTTAACTTCTTCTGCTTAGTGAATCAAAACGCTGAGGCTCAGGCAGCCAAGAAAAATATACTGAAGGGAACTTTCAGTGCTTCAGTACACAAGGAAAAGGTGAGGGTTTTGTCTGAAGGACAGTAGCTCTGGGATTTGGAAAAAATACATAAACCTCGGAGCTGGGCTGCGGGATAACCTTCTTCCTATTTTGCTGCGGAGAGCGGTGCTCAAAGCTTTCCCTTCGTGCATCCAGGAGGCGCCTCCTTGCTCGGGAAGAAGGTCCATCTCCTTACCATTAAAATAAACAGGAGGCGGGGGTTGTTTATTACTGATTTTTTTTTTTGCCGGGTTTGGGTAAGAACGCTCCATCTCCAGCTCTAAATATCAGATCCGCCTTTATCTGGAGTCCAGTGCAGCTGGCCAGCAGACAACCTCCAGCCCAAGCCGTGTAGGGGNCAACAAAAACAAAACGCAAACGAACAAAACCAAAAAAACCCCAACCAGACACACGGAAACAAACTGGGACCTCACCAAGAGTCTGGGACAGAGATTGGTTTAGTGGAAGCTAAGGTGGACGGACCGGTAAAATGTCAAATCAGCATACAGTGCTGGTAAGGAAAGGACGGTAGGAGAGGAGAAATCACTTGGAAAGATGAAAATCGCACATGTGCTTCTGATGACCCCATCAGATGCAAAGTCCTCCAGGAAATACATATTTGAAACAGCCAGGAAAAACAAACACGCCTTTTATAGACTTACTTGTCCCGCCATGAAAAATGCAAACCTCGGTATGGTGCGTGTGTACCCAGGGGGGTGGGAGGGAGGAAGGGGGAATAGATTTTGTAAAGAATCCGTTGAAAGCTACCTTCATCAGGAATATTCATTTGCGCTGCCCTGCTCTCCAAAAATAGGCTGCAGCGTGAAAACCGATGCAGCATTTGGAGCTAATGCATGTGGGACGAATATCTGAGTCTGAAAAGTGACTGTCAGGAGCTTGTCTGGGTGTCAACCCAGGCAAGACTGGCTGGCAACAGGGAGGAAGAAAAAAACCGGGGTGTGGGAAGAGTTATAAAGAGGGACTTTATCAAGACTACAGTTTTTTGCAAAGTTGGACAAAGTCCAATAAATCATATTGGAAGAGCAATTTCCAGTCGTGCACGAGTTTAGGTCTGGGCAGAGGTCCTCCCAACCACGCCGTTCCAAAGCGATATAGTCGTGCTGAAGGATGGGGCAGAGAGCAGGGAACTAGATCAGAGAGCACTTTAGCAGTGAAGGTTTCATCGTTCCTCCCCCCGACCCCCGACCACTCTGCCCACGGAGCCGAACACAGCGCGGGCAGGCTCCGACGGGACATCTGATCCCTCTCCCCACTTTTCTTCCCTTTCTTTCCCATCTCCTCCGGAAGGTGAGCATCTGTTGTCCCCCGGCGAGGCCCGGCTTTTGCCCGGTGCTTTGGAAACGCCGGCGGCAGGTGCCCCGGGGGAAGCGGCCCCCTCAGCGTGGACACACGGTCCTTCCCAAGGAGCGGCGAAGGCGCACGGCCAGTCAGTCACCCGCGGGTGAGACATCTCTCCCTGCACAGCTGGAGTGCTGCCGCGAGGGGGGCAGGTGACTGAACACCTCCGGTTCAGGGGCATGCGTTTAACCGAAAGTGGCTAAATATCGTCCCCCTTTTGTCACCGGAGAACTGCGTGACGGTGCATTACCAGATACCGAGGCAGTGACATCCTCGAGGAAGGCCCGACCCGACAACTGAGCAGGGCCGCTCCGAGACCCCTCGTCCATTTCCCCCGACGCCGTGGAACCAAGCGGCCGTCGCGGGCTGTCCGTGCCGCGGAGCGCCCCGGCTGTTCCCCACTGTCGGGGCACGCCCGGGGCAGCAGCGGGATCTGCGCCCTGCAGCCCTGTCCTCCCACCCTGCAGCTTCGCCTCCCACCGCCAAAGCCGCGGGAGCGGGACAAGGGCACGGCCTCTCCAGGGCACAAGGGCTCCCGGAGCCGGTGAACGGGGCTCCCAGGCTCCCGGAGCCGGTGAACGGGGCTCCCAGGCTGCTGCGGGGCCAGGGATGGCTGTGTTCCTCTCTGTGCCCTGAGACATTCGGTTACCCACGAGCCCAATAGCTGCTCGGGGCGAGCATCCGCAGCGCAATGCACGGCGCAGCGAGCGAGGCCACGGCTGGAGCGGGGGAAATGAGGGGGCATTGAAAAATTATGAACAGTTTGGGACATGGTTCTTAAGACTGTGTCGAGAGCACACCCAACAAAAATATCGACAACTGGCAAGTCAGGACGGTTAGGAAACCTCCCGGAACCAAACGAAACCAGACGTGGGGCAGAGGTGTTGGCAGCGCCGAGTGGGGCCCGGAACGCGGCGGCGGGGACCCCACGGGTAGTCGTGGAGAGAGTAGAGTGGGACTGGGCGTTGTCCCTCAGCAGGTCACCTCGCAGCTTCCCCGAATTAGTGGATGATCCCACCTCACTGGCGCTTTTAGCAGAAACCAGGGCGGTCGGAGGGAAGAGGAGTCGCTGACTGACACGGGGCTCTGCTGCTGCGAGTGTGCGCGGATCCGGCTCCGTCTCCCCTGCCCAGAAAATGCTTTCTCCCCCATAGGTGCGGCAAATCCCCCCAGGTGTGGTGTCTCTACTGTGTGGTTTCTGTCTGAGAAAAGTTCCAGATCCCTTTTAGCTTAGAGGGGTCTTTTGGTTTTGTTTTTTTTTTTTTTTCGGGCGAGACTGGCACAGCCAAAGCGACGGTGTTTCCCACCCATCGGGTATTTGAGATCTGATGGCCAGTCTCCGAGATGCCGTCCCCGCGGGGGATCTCCGCAGGTGAAGGGCGGCCAGCCGCTCTCCCGTAATTACCCTAAATCGAGTGTATTTGTTACCTCGACTAGTGTCGGTGGAAAGGGGTCGCTCCTGCCTCCGCATCGCCCCGCTGGGGCACAACGGGGAGCTCTATCCGCGGGGCGTAGGCTCCCCAGCCTGCCCTTGACCCCCGCCACCCTTCGAGGATACAGAACGCCCCTGGGATCGGCGCCGAGGGTTACTTTGCGGGGGGATCCCAGCCCCCCGTAAGTGCCCAGCGGCGCCCCGACTCCCCCTCCCCGGGGCCGGCGCTGCGTGTATGGGCTCACTGGAGCCGGGGCAGCCCTGAGAGACGCAGAGAGCGGCTGCGGTGTTAGAACGAGGGAAGGCTTAAGCCTGCTGCCCGCTCGCTTGGCATGCGTTGCCATTTCGATGGTATCTCGCTTTTGGAGTCATTTTATGGCTGGGAGAAATCTAATCCAGTGAAGAGAAAGGAAGAGAATACTGTTGGCATTGAATGAACTCCGTGTGGTAATTTTCGGGCAAATGTGAGAGTTTCCATGCCAAAGCGAAGTGTTTTCTTGTCGGATCTGCTCATACTCTGAAGGGAGGCGAAGACACCATTTAAGAAATCCAGCTGGTTGCAAACCATACATTTAATCTCTCAGCTGGAATGATTTAATGGATCAGTATCGAGTAACAGCCCTGGAAAAGTAGCCTCCTAAAAAAACAGAGATAAATCCTGATTGAATAATAGTAAATGAAAACCGTGGATTACAGTGACTGCAAGACAGTATTTTCTTTGCAGTTCTCGAAAGATGCCCCCTCAGAGGGGCCAATCGAACCGACAAAGCCCCGCGTGCCGGTTTGATGTTGGTGGGGGCAGGTCCTGGCAGCCGCCGTGCCCCCGCTTAACCCGCCTGGGTGCGGGTTCCCCGCTCGCTCCTCAAGCCCTGACTACCTTCCGAAACAGCTTGTCTGCTGCGCAAGCAGCAGCGACAAGCTCTAGCTCCGGCGCTCGGTGGCCGGGCGAACGCCGACGTGCCCCGGCCAGAGGCGGGTCTGAGGCGGGGGACAACGGCGGGGACACCGCGAGGCTTCTCCTTGAGGGGATCGTCAGCCCGGAGCAGCGGCGGCGGCCTTGCCGTAACCCACCCGTCTGCCTGGGGCCGGCCCAGGGGCCTCGCCGGGATTTTTCTTTTTCCATCAGAGAAGACGTAGAAGCCGGGGATGGAACTGTTAAGTCCGGGAAAAGTGGAATTTTTTTCCTCGAAGTGTGAAAACAGAGAACAAACCCGTTGCCCCTCTCTGTCAGTTTGGGTCGTGTGAGAGACAGAAGGAGAGGGATCTGCGCCCTGAAGCGGTGTCGGGGTACCAGGGAAAGACGTGGGGCACAGGGGCCCGCCCGTGGCCCCGCGCTGCCACAGCCCGCTGAGGGTGGGACCCAGGGGGTCGCTGCCGCGGCGGGGGCCGCTCCGGCGACCGGGGCTCCGGGGGCTTTTTTAACCCTTCTGTTGCCGCAACTTTAAGAGCAGTCCGGGCAAAGCCGTTGTTGAAAGCAGGATCGCGGCCGCGAGTGCAAAAGCACTTGACTCGCCTCCTCTGGCCAAGGAGAAGGTCATTACCGCGCCTAATTAAAAGCAGTTCCTCGGTAGGCAGGTGCTTTCCTTGAGCGGCCCCGGGAGCTGGGCGGGAGGGCCCTCGCTCGGCCGCTCGGGCCTCGGGGTGGGGGGCTGCCAAGCGGGACCACGGCCTCTAACCCCAAAACCCCCAGGAGACCATCCCGCACCTCGCTCTGCCCTGCGAGCTGGGCGAGGGAAGGACAGGACCGAGTCGTCAGCACACGCGTGGCCGCTGCCTGCATATCCGTGGGTGCTGCCCGAGCTGCCCTTCTCGGTCCTGCGGCGGCGAGGGGCCGGGAGCTCCTTTTTTATTATTATTATTATTTTGCAAAAACATTTTATTATTCCTTCGCAGCTCGGATCAGCAAGGGTTTTAGGGTGAGAGGCGAGTTTGCTGTCACGTTTCCCGGTGTCCCCGTGAGGCACCGTCGGTGAGCGTCCCTGCAGGGGGCTGGGAGGAGGTACCCTCGGAGGGTGGGGGCACGCACCTTTGCTTTAGGTTATTTTACTGGAGACAAAGATGAGAGGGTGGCCACGGTAGTGCGGCAGGGGCCACCCCGCAGCCCGCCCGGCCGGGTCGAGCACCAGCGCCCTTATAAGGAATGTAATTCAAGGGCGAGTGTCGTCAGCACGGCATTAGCACATTTTTGTCATTAAATGTACTCCAGTAGTAATAGTTGTTTATATTTACGGGCATTCTTGAACGCAAACCACATGTTCAAATCATCCCTAGATGAATGTGGAGCCGGTGAAAGTCAGTGCTTTCCGAGGACAGTTTTAGTGACAAGGGCAGCTCGGGTCAAAACCAGTTTAGTTTGGTGTCACCTATTTTTAGATATGGAAAATCTAAAAGAAGTTAATAAACGGGACACAGAAAAAAAAAAAATCTTAGAAAGTGTTGCGAATCTCAATCTATTTTTTTCTTTGCATAATCGTGAACACAATCTCAGCCTCTTTCTAAAAGTATTACTGTATGTATGCACCGTATATTAATCTAAATTTAAAACCACTACTCCATTTCAAAAGACCTCTCCAAAACTTTTCAAGCATTTCAACATCTTACGAGGTTTTTACATAGAAAGCTTGTTAAAATTCTAATTTCTTTTTCTGCAAGTGATATGGACTTTGACAAATGGATATTTTATATTTCCTATTAATAATTTTCATATTGTCTTCAATTTATTAGTATAAGTTTTTGAAAAAATCTCCACCTGCCTGGTTTGCTGAAATCACAGCTACTGTCACCCAGCTCATTTCGGTAAGAAAAGGTAAGTAAAACAGCTACTCTGAAAAGTGGTCATTTGCACTAACCAGAAAACAGTTGATACTAATTCTGAAGGACTCAAAGGTGCTATTTAACATGTTACTTTCAATCTACACAATCTTTATGACTACTTCTTCTATTAAGTGACTCATGTCCAACAAACATGTAAGTGGATATGTGTACAATTTCTATTTAGGCACAATATGTTTTAAAACATAGATTCATGGGTGTTTAATGTCATTAGTAACAGTATAGCTACAGAAATTCAAATAATAAATTCTTTCTAAAGTATTTGAAACGGATTTGTGTCTTTTCCTTGATTTGTTTTTCAGCCAAGGGCTAAAGCCTGGCCCTGCTCTTTTTGAAGACAGTGGCAAAGTTCCCACCTACACCCCAAGGAGCTGTGAAGTCAGTCAGAGCTTTTCCATGGACTTTGGATCAAGCCCATAGCATGAGTCAATTTAAGAAGTGATTAATTCTCTCTCATAGAAATGCACGTTGCCTTTGCTTAGATAACTGCGTCTCGAGGATTTTTCCACCCCCATGTTCTAGGATCCTAAATGAAGAAATTCTTTGGTAAAAATTTCCTTGAAATGGGTCCAGCTCTCTCTGCCCCCACCAAATATTCACCTCCAGTTTTGGACTTGCTCTAGGTGGCACCATTCTTACACAAACCCATTACTTTTTTCACTGTTTGCCTTCTGACCTGTCTTCCCCTTAATCCTGCAGCAAATGTACAAGGAGACGCAGGGAGTCACTGGAGCCCCAGCAGCAGCACCAGACACAGGGATGACATGAAAAGAAAGACCCACTCTCCCCATTCTTCATTTCTGGCATTAACTCCCCTGCTTTCTTCACTCTGCAATCTTCTCAACTTCCCTTCAATGAATGTGCCCCAGGATAAGTGGTTTTATGTAAGTAGGGATGGCTTTAATGCTCTCTGCTAGTTAGAGAAGACTCATCCACCCCTTGCCACTCACCACCAACTAAAACGAAAGAGTTGGAGTCTCTTTGGATGCAGCCTCTTTGGAAGACTAGGCTGTTTGGGTAGATTCTGGCAATGAAAACAGCTGACTTTGACGAAATCATCTACTACCAGATTCTCCAAGGACAACAATGCCTCCAGCACCAGGCAGGGGTAGGTACTACTGGAGGATGACAGGCCCCTCCTGCAGCCTGGCCACCCCCAGGTGTCCCCCAGCTGCTGGTGCATGCTCGTATCTGCCATACCTATCTCTCTGTGCTCAGCCAGCATCAGCGGGGGGGAAAGGTGAGCCCCTTGCTGCATTTCCAGCTTGCCGTCAGTCTGTGCTCTGTGTAGTTTGGCTGGACCCCAGAGCCCGCCTGGGAATCTTCAGATCACATCTGTGTTTGATTACATCTGTTTGGAGCATCTGTTTATGTCTATCTGTGGCATTATAAAGGAATCTCCGAGGCCTGTTTTGTTGTGTCATGCAGAAATGGTGTCAGCGAGGCAGCGCTGCAGCACTGTCAGTGACCCAGCAACCAGAGCAGCCCGAGTGAGAGAGCAGAGCCCAGGAGGTGAGGAGAGGGGGCAGCAGGGAGCCGCCAATGGGTGGTTGGGTTATACCACCAATGCCAGCGCAGGGACCCACCGCCACCAGCACTCACGGACATCTCATCTGCAAAATCTGCTTGTGTTTACGCGTGTCCAGAAGAAACATTGTCACAATTAATGTTTCCTCATTTCTTGCAAATCCCTGCTGTCCAAGGAGTGAATAAAGCTGGGTAGGTTGGAAGAGTTTGTACATCTGTGTGTATTTCCCAAATACTGACTTAGAAACCTGTGGTTGCTGGTCCCAGTGCTTCCCACTCAGGTGTAAACCACTGGCATCTCCAGCTGGTGCAGCAGTACCAGCTGGGGAAAGCCAGAGGAGCAGCAGTGAGGACAGAAGCCAGATAGAGCTTATAGAACTCAGCATTTATTTATGGCATAATAGCAATTAATCTCACTTTTTAACTTTGTGGCAACTGTATCTAGTCTCTGGTTACTTTCAGCCAGAAACAAAATCGCTGCATACAAGCAGGTTGGTGACACTGATATTTCATAAATTTTCTTCTATCATTTACAAACAGGTAAGTTTTATCCAATTGAAATAGGTGGTGGAAGGCAGTGCTGCATTTCACCTATGGTTGTGTTGAAATGGTGGATTTGCAAATGCAGTGGGTTGGTTTTTTTAACTTGATATGGAGATCTAATTGACAATGCTTTAAAAAAATAAAAAGGGACAAAATATTTATGAGAACCCACACTCAACTCTTCAAAACAGACAAGACTGCTAATCTGACTGTCCATTACAGAGTGAAGGTCAGCAAGAAGAGCACCCAGTGTGACCTGTACGCTTCAGGATACTGGTACGGCTACAAGCACCTGTAAGCAAAAGCAGCATAAGCATTTTACAGCTGAGCAATCTGGGACAGGGAACTGGCTAACAAGCCTGGAATTCCAAACTACTGATAGCCCAATGTTATCTCAAACACCTTTTAAGACACATTTGTGGATGAAAACTCTCAGCCAAAAGAGCCTTATAAATTTCCTGAGCATCTGAGAAAGACAGGTGGAAGTGTCACTGACACATTTTCTCATGTGCTGCACCAAGTCTAGCCCTCTTTGCCCATCAAGTGTAGCTTTGTCCACTGGGGCTGGCATTGCTGTGACCTCTGAAGAATGCTGCTATTAATTACACAGCTTTGTTCTCTCATACTGCAAAGCCAAAGACCTGTATTTTACCTTTCACTACCATCAGCATTCTCTATCAGAGAACAGTAATAGCGCAGGTTTTGTGATCTGATAGGACATAACACAGTGTACAGTTAGCATTTCATCAGGGCCTGTTCTCCCAGAATTCCCAATCACATCACCAAAGAAATGATGATTTGGGCAGAGTTTCACTGGCAAAATGCTGTCAGTAAGTCATTGTTTCTGTGATGAAAAATCTTGCATTTGATGTATATAGTCTCTAACAGACCATGCTCATTTCCTTTTATTTATTGATAGAATTATTCCTTCTGGAAATAAATATGGGCTTGAGGAGAAACTCTGTTTTGCCACTCTCACTTTATTGCATGGAATTCACTGATTAAAGACCCTTGTTGTAAGCTTACACTTTACCTTTCAGTGTCATCAGTGATGGAACTGTCTACCTCCAAAATTAAACAGGAGGCATCCATAAGCGTAAGGTATAATGAGCTCTAGAAGAAATAGTGTCCAGTGTTTGGATTGTGAGTCTTGTTGGCACAGCCTTGAAAATTGTCTAGGTATCTGTTCTATGAATATGGGATGGTATTTTACAGTTCTCTGTCTTTACTAGGGGAAAGACACGCATCCTGATTTGACCCTACTAGAGAATAAATTCTCTTAAATACATCTTACATTTTATGTAATGTTTTACATATTCATACCAGTCTCTTTCCTGCTACATCTCCGACCGCTTCTGTTGATTTTCCCCAAAGTTTTGCCAGTTTGTCCCTACTGTTCAAATAACACTGTCCTGAATTTAACGTAACATGGCAGTGGAGTGGGATCACATGAGAGCTATTGCAACTGCCTTTGATGAGATAAACAAACATGTAAATCAGTTACCACAGCTTGGACTGGTATAGCAGTGAAATGAAGAGCCATATCCACCCTGACATTCACTAGCTTGCCTGATTTTTACTACCTATTAATTATGTTTCATAGATGTTTTTATGCTGTATTTTTTTTTCTCAGACAAATTTCATATAGTTAATTTCTACCCACGGTTTTACCTTTCTCGATTTCTTTGCTTCATTATCAATTCAGCAACACTTCCTAACCTGGTTTCATTTCAAGTGTCAGTGATATGCATTGTATTCCCTCTGATTGTTAATGAAGATGTCAAAGATTATGTCAAATACTGCTCTCACTAAATACTTCTTTCTTTATTTGATACACTACCATTAACGCTGACGCTTTTTTTTTTTAGAGCCATTCAGGCATCTTTCCAACTTCATGCATTCTCTCTGGAATTTAAAATTAATTTCCAGGTAAGATTTTACTACAAAACTATTTAATAAAACGCACATATAGTTATTGTATCTCTTTCAACATCCAATTTTGTGATTAGATAGGAAAATGAATGATTAACTTTCCATGTCAGGATTCTTTCTTGACAACCCTGCTGCAATCAGTTTGCACATGTAAAAGAGATCCAATGCTTCCCTGAAGTCATGAATTTATTGCACATGTGGTACAAAATAAGGACTAACTTTAAGCCCCAGGTGTGAGGAGGATCCAGGAAGGATGAAAGCAGTGAGGGAATGTTGTCATATGGAAAAATTAATTTGGTGCACTCCCAAACAATTGATTTTTCTCTCTTTTTTTCTTCCTGGAACAGTTTGAGCTCAAGCAAGGAGCAGCATTGTTGACTGAATGAATTGTCTTGCCATGGGCCACTCCTGGTCACTGTTTTTCCTAGAGGATTTCAGCATTTTCCCCTCACATGACTAATGTCATATTAAGGAGAAGACCCTTGGAGCTTCCAGGACAAGGTTTGGGTTGGATGCACATCCATGGCAGGTTGCACACAGTCAGCAAGGCAGCCTCAAAGTGGAAAACTCTTGTGGTGAGAACTGAATTCACAATAAAAATAGTTTGCTATCCAAAAATACAGAATAATTTACTCAAGAAGGGCAGACTTCCTGGGGAAAAAGAGGAACAAATTCTTGATGAAAGCTGCATTAATTTTTTTGTGTGTGTGTGTGATTATCTCATCCTGTTCCTCCCAGCGTCAGAAGTTTATCTCTTAATGTACTGATTTCAATATGATGTGGCTCTAAACACCCCATTTAGAGTTGAGAGAAGCCTTCTGGAGTAACCAGAAATCACAGGTTGGAAAGAAGGGAGAAGTGCTGATGATAAGTAGGGTACCTGCAGAAGATTTGAACGGACCTCTGGGACTATGGAATCTAGGCATCAAAAGCAAAGTAAACCAAATGTTTAACTTGGGTTGGCCTGCGTGTCAGTGGAGACATCAATTCTGAACCGCATTTTACAAAAAAATGGTCTTCACTAGTACCAAAAACTAATCTATTCTCCTCTAGCACCTTCACTTTCTATCCTTTGCCAGAAAAACCATTTAATTTCTTCCATTGCCATAAAATATAGCAGTCCAGTTGCCAGAGTTGCAGGTCAGACTGGTCAACAGGCCCTCTTATGTGCCTCTTCTGTTCTTCTGTTTGCCTCCTGTGCAGCTGGTCTGACTTCCACAGCACACTGTCAGGGGGCCTGTGCCACCCCCTGCTAGATTTTGGCCCCCTTCTCCGCTTCCCCAGGCACACTAACAGGGGCCATCAGTCTCCACGTCTATTTCAGCCTTAGAACCCGCAGCTGTGGAGCTGTTCCCCAGACAATTTCCTTACAGCAGGGTTCCTGTCCGCCCCAGGAGCCTCATGCTCAGCCTGCTGTAGGCTGGGGTCCCTCGTGCCTGGAGCTACTCCACTGCTTCCAGCAGCAGCTTTGGGAAGAGCGAACCAGTCCCGGGATTCCGGTGCTGACAGGAGCCGCAGCACTGCCTCCTCCAGAAGACCCCTCCACGCCACACTGTTCCGCTTCCTCCTGAGTTCCTTTAACAACTGCATTCCCAGCACCTGACGCGGAACAACACCCGCGGGCAGGGAGATCATCCGTGCGAGACACGTAACGCAGACCTTTGTCCGTCACCTGTTGGTCCGTCACCCATCTGTCCCCGCGGAGTCAGCCCGTGTCCCGAGCGGCCCGCTCCCGGGGGTGACGGCGGGGGTGACGGCGGGGGTCAGGGCGGGGGTGACGGC
>VXBT01009496.1:1716818-1747716 GCA_013400235.1 Oriolus oriolus | reverse complement strand
GCCCCGCGCTGCTTTGGACGCCTCGGGAGGAAGAGAGGTGTTTCTACTTGACTTGTAAGCGCTGTTAGAGACGCTAATCAGCAAACGAGAGTTTCCCACTCCTAGAAGCAGACGGCTGGGAGCTGATTATTAGTGGTATTTTAAAGAAGAAAGTCTTCGTGATTCCCGTTCTCCTGGTGTATTAATAAACCCCAAATTTTATGATACAGTGATACTTTGTGACACTTGAGGATCCATTAAAGCATAGTGAAGGTGTCACATTCCAGACACTTGGTTCCTCTATGACTTGGACACCTCAGATTAATAACCGCGGGAGAGCTTGCCCGTGATGGCCTCAGGCTCGCGCATTGCACATGCCCGGCATGTCTTCAGTGGGCCTCAGCAGCAGCAGCGAGAAGCAAAACAACAACAACAAAAAGATGAGAGGGCTCCAGTTCTCATTTCACCTCCCCCAATTCTCATTTCGCCTCCTTCAGTTCTGACATTCTCAGCTGAATCAATTCCAGCAGAGCTGCTCATCATTTAAACCAGGGTGAGAGCGAAGCCACGGGTTTTCTGGTCCAGAGGTGAGGCACGAGATGGTTGTAACAGAGGGAGTGGGGAGTCCTGAGGAAAAAGAGCTGTTGCTGGCACTGCTGCCATGGGAACTGCAGACTGGACAGGGAAGACCAGGGCAGCCTTGGGATGGGGAGTGAAGGACGGAGCAGGAACCAATTGCAGTTCAGTGCAGAACACTGCCTGTTTATTCTGGTGAGAAGGGTCAGCAGCTCCACTCCAACTGCATGGTGATGGATGCTGTTTTCTAAAGCACTTTTTTCTTAGGAACACACGACTAGGCACACTGTATCAGGCTTAGCTACCCAAGCCACTGGCCTGGCCTGACACTGACTCCTTGCAGGTGCTGCAAAGAGAGGCGTGAGAACCCTCTTGTGTCAGTGCCTTGCAAATACTTGCCTCATTTCTGTGCCCTAAGCAGTGACTAGACCTTAAGACAAGGCGTTGTTTCTAATCCATTTCAGTAACAATACATGTATAGGAGTGTTATCCAGTTCCTATCTGAGATTGTTAGCTATGGTTCTAACTTCTCTAGGTAACTCATGAGGGTCTAAGGACACTCAAGTTTGGGTAATTTGTCCACACTCCTTCCAGCCTCTTTCCCTAGCTTCCCAGACATGACAGCAAATACTTCCTCTGTTGCTCATTAAAGTGCTGGATTCTCATCCTATCACCCAGTTTCTATCCAGTGGGTGATGGTTCACATTGCACACTGTGATCTTAAAAGCAGAAACAGATGCTGTTCATGTATATTTCATTGAGCCGACCTGTTATGCAAACCCAGGCAGTGACTGATAGAGCTCGCAAATTCCTTTGTCCATAAACTCATGACGTGCCCTACATTCTGCTGCCATGCTGCTGTACACATCTCAGCTCTTCAGGTTAAAGCAGCTTCTCCTTGAACCCGGCAAATATGACAACTGTTAAAACATGTTACATTATCTGGAGGAGTCACGTGTTCCTCCTTTCTAAATGAGCTAATGCAGCTACAGTTTAAATTTTTTTAAATAATCCATTACCTGCTTAACTGATTAGGTGTTGACATTGATTTCATTTGAGCATGTTGAGGAGGTCTTGTCAGACCTTGTTAAGCTAGAAATGCTTCTGCCACCACTCATACATGACAGCAGCCTCATTTTCTAACTTAATGGCATTGGCTTTATTAGGAGCGCATTTGCCATCATTCATCTGTCCAATCAGAGCTCTACAGCACTTGGCAGGAACTGCAGCAGGGAACATTTCTCTTCTGTAATGATATGTAGGTCAGTCATCCAACACAGTATTTAGCCTCCACTGGGACAGGTACAACGGCAGGAAGCCAGCCACAGGAATTTGCTCTTACAGGCAATTTAAACAGAGCTGAGTGCCCTCTAGCCCGGCTATCCAGAGGTCTTAGGACCTTAGGTCCGCAGTCACAAAGGCCATGAGTGTCTAGCACCACCCTTGTTTCATTGAAGATAGATACATGGAATATCTATGGTGTTGGGCCATAGGAACTTTCAGGGACTGCTTTGTCTTTAGGAAAACAACCTTTTAACAGGAAAGCTCATGAAAGTGTTGCATAGATCTTATGAGATCAGAGTTGGGTCCAGCATGGAGGATCTGTTGTCCTTTGTCATCTCTCATGCTGGCATTCCATGCCCTCCTCACTCTGTGGGCTCTGAGCCCACTCCAGTCCAGAGGAAAGAATGGTTATGTATCTAAGTAATGTTCCTTAAATATACGCCAATATAGTCACTCTTAGCATGCGGCCCCAAAACCCCTCATGTTCAATGGCAGAAGGAACAGATTTCCTTTTCATGCTCACAGTTTGACTTATCATCCTTTACAGATGAATGACACAAAAATGAGATTAAATGTAACCAATTTAGCAGCTCTCTGTTCACCAAATCCCCTCCATTTACAAAAACCCCAGATAATACTGTCCATCGCTCAAGATTTGGTTCAGGAGGATTGGGAACTCAAGCATCTGGTGGTAGAAGAGCCGAACATTCACAGTTCTTGCTAGATTCACGTAAGACCATTTAAGACAAAGTGTCACAGTGTGAAAATTCAAAACTCTTGCAGTCTCAACTGATGCTGAAGCATGATGCTAGACTGAAAAGTCTTGGGCTTCTCTTGCCACAAAAGCAAAAGACAGACCATACTTTCATGTGGAATTAATATCTCCAAGACATGTTTTGTCCTGCATACTGTCAAAGCCTGAACAGGGATACAGACTGAAGTAAATATTTTCTGTCTCTCTTCCAGTACCCAACCTCTTTTCTTGCATCACGTGGCCAACAGTTTTGTATCTTCATTACAGCTGTGAGGATGTCTCTTCAGAGCTGATGCCTGTATTGCATCATGCATTGATTAGTGAAGCATTTGACTGGTTTTGTAACTCAATGTCAATCTAAATGCAAGAAGGAACCAGATGACAACACTGTGGGTAGTCATGTGCTACAGAGAGGGAGTTCAGAAAGCCCAAGGCACAGGACAGATAAATCCTACTGCAGTATAAATATTTCGGTTACTTTGACTACTGAAAAAAATATAGGTCTAGACTGTCTGATCTAGACCCTGACAACCTAGCTCAGGGATGCATTTAAGTCCCAGAAGAAAGCCCAAGCTACCCAGTTTTTAGCACCACCAGACCCTCGGGGCAGCTCCGTGCTGTGCATCAAAGCACCCTGTCAGGCTCTGTCTATGCTAGCAGAGCAGAAAAAGGGCAAGAAACAAAGGGACAGGCAGGAGTGAAGGGCAGGTTGGGGCTCTGCCCTCCCAGCTGAGCATTCTGCCCGTAGCGTAGGGCTGTCCTTCCTCTTGCCATCCTTCCTGGCCTGGTGACTTTGCATTCCCAGCCATGCAGCAAGCTAACCTCAGCAAAAGGAAGGAATGTGGCACTGACAGAAGTGTCTGATAGACTGCAGGAAGTTTCTGGGGTTGTAGAGTCACAACCCTTCAATGCAGCAATATCCTATATTCTAATATTTTAATATTCTAACATTCTAATTTTCAGGTGACTGAAAGCATCTGATGCTGTGAAGCAGAAAGGGTTTTCAGATATTCTGCTGCCACGCATCTCTTCACAGCTTTCCACCCAACACAACAGCTTTTTGGATTGCCATCCAGAGATTCCATCTATTAACTGTGCATTCAGTCTGTCTGACTCATTTAGATGCCCTGGGTCTTCTTCCTGGAGCTAAAGGGGCTTGTTGATGAGTGTTGCTGTACCTAAATTAGAATTTGGATCTGTTCATATGTAAAACTTTACTGTATTGATTTACCTTCATTAAGATCAACTACTGCCTTGCTGCCATCTGGGAGAATAATGCTCAACCTGTCTGAGCAAAGGTATTTCAAATTGCTTATGGATTCTAGCTCCATATATTAATTCTAAATCATGGTCCAAATTTGCCCTGATTTCAGGTTTGTAGTACTGCTGTCTTTAGTGACATTACATGGGGGAATTTTCATAGGAAGTCTTTGAAAACTTACTATAGGTGAGGGGCTAAAGGTCAGGAAACTCACCCTCTCAGAAATATCTTCATAAATCCTACGTGACGAAAAGTCTTTCAGAAATATGAGCCCCTTACAAAGAAGATGAAAGTTTGCTAGCCAATGGTTTTCTCATTTTCGGGTGGCTGTGACCAACAAACAGTAAGGTGGCAGGAGAGCCTTGTGATTAACACTCAGCAGACCCTGTTCACATCCCAGCTCTGTCTCTTATTTCCATACCTCTCAGCCAGTCCAAAGGAAGTAACTGGATGTGTCTCAGAGGTGCTGATCTGCACAACAGCCTTTTTGTCTGGAAGTTCCTGACAACTGCCAGACTGCCAGAAATCCAGCAGATTCTTGGTGGAATCTAGGTAGGGCAGTGGGTTGTCTCTAAAAACAATATAGTCCTATTCAAAATGACAGACCTGGAAGGTCTGTATTCCTTGATTGACTGTGTGCATCTTACTGTATGCATAATTTATACAATAGGGTCAGACATGTAATTTGTGAGATAGGGACAGTAATTATTTCTTTTTCTCTGATCTCCTTTGGTTTTATACTTTTTCTCCCAGAAGACAACTGCATGCCACGCCGACAATGCACAGCCCTGATCCCATTTGGGACCTCTAGATGGTACTGTAATATAATAATATAGCAAACTGACAGATGGGTACTTCTAAAAACCATGGCCATTTTGCAGGAAAATGCCACAAAAGGAATAGGTGGGTTAGCCAAGTTCTAGCTTCTGTAGCTGGATTGTATAAAATATATGTAATGAACAAACGCAGCCAAGAGGAGGATTTTTGTTCATCAGGCATACCTGATGGAAAATCTAAACTATTGCTAGCCCTTTCATGTCTTACAAATCCACTCTCTGTACCCATCCTTAAATACCTTCCAGGTTTAAAAAGGCCAAGCATTGAAAATGACCTCCTGTTATAGAAGCCAATGCATGTTCAATGGGTGACACAAAAGTCAATTTTCTCTGCTTTGCAATGGGCTTTCTCTGGCAGTCCCTTTGAACACAGGTAGCTGTCAGCAGGAGGCTATTACACCCTGCTCCAGAGTTTCTGAAGAAAGAATGTCAGAGATTCAAAATCCCTGAAAAGGGAACACCCCTGTCAAGGGAAGGCTTTGAAGTGACACTAAACATATATTTATAATTACAGATGAGGCGATACAGTATGCACAAGGAATAAAGACACACAGCATGTCCTAGGGGCATGGCAGGAGAGGTGACATGCATCATGAAGCCTTGTTAAACTGCTCACTGGGGCTGAGGAAACCTGAGGCTGGTGCTTCCCATCACTTTTCATGTCACAGTGCAATCCTTTCGCTTGCAGGAGTGTGCACACCTCACATGCACTATTGATATCCCTTAAATACATGACATAACTCTCAGGCCTACCTCAAGAAGGGAATATAATCTTGTTCACATACCCAATACGGATTCCAGAAAGGATGCAGGGCATATTTTTAGGTAGCTCAGCTCAGTGTGCTCCCTGTGAGAGGCCTGAACTCAGCAAACAAGCCTCAGGAGGATCACTTGGAAAGAGTTTGAGACTTGCTGCCATTTGCCTGGAAGGCTTGGAGAGAAAAGCAAAGCCAAAAACAGCCAGAATGTGTACGTTTCTATTTAGAGATCTAGTTGTCTCCATCTCTTTGTGTGTGTGCACATATGCATGCAAGAGTGATTATGATCTCAGAATGAAAGCAGTTTATTAAAGCAGTCAGATGTTTTCAGAGCAGGAAAACATACGTGTGCACACACACACACACACATATATCTGTATATCTCCTCACAAATGTGTGTTTGGGCATGCACATTTTCAATGCATAAAAGTCTGCGGCAACGACTCCCCTATTCAGGAAAATGCACGGCTGTTACTTTTTATTGCACAAAATGCCTGAGTGAGTGTCCCTAGAGAGTTAGAGCCCCCAGTATCTATTGGACAACAGTGATTTACCTCTGCTACAAGTACTAGGCACTTGGTTCCAAACTCAATGGATCGATAGCTCCCTACCTATACACTCAAAGATGATTTGAAGACACATGTGAATGCGTTCAGATGTCCAGATGACAACTTCCTTCCATTCCACCGCATAACTGTAAGGAAAAACCTAAGTTACAGCTTTTAGCCAAATTGAGCTATGGATATGGTAAGTAAACAGTCCTGCAGATTGCATTAAAATCACAGCATTTGCCTCACTGTGGTATCTGTCTGTGGCGACTTCAGTGATTTTCCTTTCCTAGGAATGAAGAAGGCTACAAATGGCAAGGTTTGGCTTTGGCAAGTGACATCCATCATTATTTAAACCATGCTTTCCCAGAGTGCTTTATCCTGAGGGAGAGCAGACACATGATGCCTGAAAATGATGCATTTCCTGTGCAAATCTGATTACAGGATCACTTCATGGATGAAGTGTCCATCTGAACTACACATCAACAATTGCTAAACAATAGATGGCAAGAATCCCTGACATACTGCTACTTCTCATTTATGTTTCATACATTCCTCTTCACCCATAGAGTTTAATTGACACTGCTCTTTGTGTTTCACCTGCCAGTTTTGATCAAGCCCGGATGAAGAAGGATGTATGTTTAAACTACCACAGCATGAGTAATTTGAATCAAATACAGGTTTGCATGGAAGCTTTGGTGTATTATATGACGGTAAACTTATTTTAAATCTTCAGGATTGCCATTATGAGGTGGGATGCCACATACTGGTTGGAGAAGTAACTGAATCTGGATGGAAATCATCCTTTATATAGCAATGTTTTTCTCTCTTCCTCTGTGCATGTGGAATATGTTTGTTTTATTTTAGGGCTCACTCAAGCTACAAGATTTTCTAGTAAATTCTTTGCAGACAGATATGACTGTCTTCCAAAAAATTAGGCCAAACCATGGTTTTCTTCCTCACTTTCCTTGTCTTACACAACAGCCAACCTGAGTGTCTTCATGCAGCTTTCCAAGTATTTTGGCAGGACTTCCAATCAGAAAGTTATCCCATCTACACAGGTTATTCTCAGGAGCAGGTCGGGTTGATGAGCAACTCCTGCGAAACTTTAACCCTTTCTCTTGAAAGTAATAGCCTGTTCTTCCCTAGGGAATGGTTAATCATGGTCTAATTTGCAGCACAGTTTGTCCTGCAGACTCAATAGAGATTGGTCTGGTCATCTCCAAGACCTTTCGAAAATATTAAATGGTAGACACTGGACAAAGATACTAGTGTTCCCCAAAGAGACCCCTCTGGTACCTGTCTAGGAGGCAGAAATAATTTTTTGAGAATATTTCTCTCTTATTTATGTATTCTATGTGCTGCATGAACCTTAGTGAGGGAAAACAACATCCTATGAAAAAAAGACATAAGACAATTTTTCAACATGCTTATTTATAAATCTTCTGCTAAGATATCATGGTGGCAGTTTCGTTGCGCAGTTGCTTTTAAGCAACTTTGTCATAGGTCTAGACTGAACCAGTCAGGTCAGCTACAAATATTAAATAAAATAAATAAATAAATCTATAATTCCTTCCTAAAAGATTTGCAAGAAGTACTTAAAGGCTACAGGCTGTAGACAAGACAGTGAGACAGTCACAGTGGGTGCAATCTACCAGAAATTAGAATTTTTCAACTTCCTCATTGATTAGTGCAGCTTGAACCATTTCCAGCAAGCCTAGCATTTCTAGCAATTGTTTAGTGAGACATGAGCTGGTTCTAAAGCCATTTTTTCTACAGCATTATATTATATATACTTTTTTACTATATAATCACATTTTCTAGTATTTGTTTTAATAAATTGAAAGCTTAGTACAAATATTGTTCTTTCTAACACACTGGTATTTACTCATTTTGAAAAAAACCTCTAATCCCACTCTGAAACAAACACAGCTAACTTCTGTTAATGTAAGTTTTATGTTTTGACCAGCTAAAACAAAATTGCCGTCAAAGTATGTGGAATGAAAATCATATACATGAAGATTTGCTCTGCTGTCATTCGCTGCAGTCCTAAAATGTCTGATACAACTGATGTCTGATTGAAAGCAAACATCTAGTTCTCTTAATTGGGATGATACAGATATGATGTGACATTATCATGCTACTTGGATTGTACCTTAAGAACATTTGTTTTGATCTTTTCCTGTGGTTGTTTTCTTGCTCCAACAGCTGTATCCATAGCACTGTGTCTCCAGCTGCGGAATATTGAAAGGCCCTCATATTACTGGCTTAACTGTGGTCTGCTTCTGCCTTCTCTGTCACTGTTTCCAGGTGTTCCACCTACCTTCCTGCATCAGCATTAGTGTTTTTGCATTACCCAGGATGTCTGATGGTTCACTGATCCAACTGAAACTGACCCTGTAAAAAGCAATAAAATACTTTTATGGCGAGTGAAGCTGCACACAAAAACAAAAAAGGAAGAAGAGGCATAGAAGTAGCCAGTAATTAAATAATCCCAAGAAAATCAGAGAACTGACTTCTTGTAGTCTTTTCTCTGAAAGTGAATAAGCTGTATCTAGCTACAGCTGCTGAGAATCTGGCCCTGTATCCATATATGAAATGCTTTCTCTGCATAATTCCTGTAATCACATTTCCTTGTGAGCTTCCTGCTTCATTTTGGCTAATATTTAAATAGCATCTCCTCTATTTTTTGTGAAATCCTTACTCTTCTTTGTCGGATGTCTGTGCATCTCGTTACTGGCTGTATTTCTCTAATATGAAAATGCTACATTCCCATAAGTAAAACTAGGGGAGTGATTTATGCATTTTTCTGCATGAAAAGGCCCCTTGTGTGCTTCACATGTGATGGCAGAACAAAGCAGATCTCTATGAACATTTGTTTTCCTTTTAGCAGTTATTGCCATAAAAAGAGGTCAGAATGAAATGAAACAACTTAATGTTTTGTCCCCTGTCCAGCTCTGGTGCCTGATCTGGTTTCAGCTGTTATAATTACGGGTCTCTCTCTGAATACATGAGAATGGACTCTGGCCCCTAAAGGATTACAGCTCATTCAGTGGTTCCCACAACTTTGGACCAACTGGTCATAGTCCATCAAGCCGACCGTGTGCATGCTTCACTTCTTAATACTTTCTGCAGCCCCAGGTGCAGAGCACTCACGATGGCCTGGAGGACCACCCAATTTTTCTGCACTGCAGCAGTGGAGCCACTGAAATAAATACCTTGACCATTACACCCTGTAATAAATAGATCTCTTTGGCCAGGAGTTCCAGCAGAGCTGAGCTAGTCAGATGTGCTCATCTTTAGGCATTTCAGGAGCAGTCTGAGGGGAGCCATGGTTGGCTTCACTGTCTGGTTTTGTTCTTAGGTGTAAAGCAAAACCAAAAAGCAGATAGTTCTTCTAAATAATGTTATACAGTTTCTGAAAATTTAAATGGCAATTCAGAATCCTTTAAGTAAGTTCTCACATTGTGCACTTGAACATTCAGTCTGCAAGGAACATAATGACTGGTAAAATTTCTACTTGAAACTCTCTCTTTGGACACAGGGCAAACATCACAGGGAGCCTCTCTTGCCATATCAGGGTGCTCCCAGATCACCTGAAGAATACATAGGTGGGAGCCTGATGTCAGTCATGCTTTCTGCTTTCTGAAGTCCTCATTATTCAGGTAGAATTGACAGGCACAGAGGTGGTGGATGGAGCAGCAGTTTGACAAGGAGACAACTTGTCCAGTGCTGAAAGACTGCGGACTTATATCACACAACACTGCAGTGCCTCAGATCAGCTGCACTCTGTCCCACCACAGCTAAGCGTGTCTAGTTAAATCCCATGACAGGAATTCAAATAAGTACTTCAGAGTGTAGGAATTCCAGCAGGTACATATTGCCCTTCACCCTTGTTTATCTACCTAGCTCTGGATGAGGGAATTTTTGAGCTCAGTGCTGCATATATCCAGATCATAACTTTTAAAACCTACCAGAGGACCTATCATCCATGAGGACATATAATCCTTTTCAAACTTCCTTTAGGGCTTTTCCATATACCACATTCTGCATCAATGAGTTTCTGTCTGAAAAAAAGGGCTTCCTTCCCTTGGTCTTATATTTGGCAGTAATTTTCATTGGGGGTCTCTGTATCCCTGTGATGTTAGAAATAATGACTATATCCACACTTTTCACCTTCTTTATGACCTCCATCCTTTTAGAGTTCACAGTGCAACCTAAGGGTATTTTCAACTTCTCCTTAAAGAGAAATCATTCCCTACTTCTCATCAAACTTTTTACCCTCTCTATACCTTTTTTTTTTTTTTTCATAAATTACATTGGGTATTTTGGTATGAAATGCCAGAAATTCATGTGACATTTGAGGTGAATTCGAACACAGACATAATTATATTTTCTGCTTTCTTCTGCCTGTATTCTTTCCTTAACATCTCGGTTCCTAGCTTTGGCTTTACCAGACATAAGAATGTCTCTTGCTTCTGTGGAAGTGATAGTAAAAATTCTGATCTGATTTCCATGTGGACGGGTTGAACCTCTAGCCCAGAGCTCCCCCAGCAGCCCTGCACTAATCTCCTGAGTTATCAGGCCACCTCTCAGTACTCTGTTGTTCAGCCTTTTGTTCATCTGAGGAGTAGGTCTGCATGGATTCCATGACAGATCAATGATTCTAGGCTTCTCTTGAGAGAAAGGGAATAATTTATCATCACTAATGGTTTGTTTTGTGTATCGATCTTCTTACGTCCTCCTGACATGTGGCTCTGCTTACGAGGAACTGCTCTCAGAAATATCCCTGATAAAAACCACTTTACTTTTGGATAAAATTCAGCATGCTGGATGTAACAGTTTTAGGTCCTTCTAGTCAGGTGGGATTATTTTTGGCTATGCCCTGGCTATTTTATGACCAACTAAAAAGCTGTCAGTAGATGTTAGTGTAATTCTTACAGACGATACTGTAGGCAAGGGAATAAGGTCAGAACATTCACCTTGTCTTCCACAATCAGGTGCCATTGCCCTGACTCCAGCAGTCTCTTGAAATTTCAAATAACTGAACTCCAAAGCCTGACACTCACATGATGACATGAGAACCACAGGGTTCATTTTTAAAGCAATTTTCTCATCACACTAGGAATTACGAGGAAAATCTTCCCTCAAACACATTCTTATGTCTCAGAAAAACACAAGGATTAAAATGAACAGCTTTCTTCCCAATAGGTTTAGCCTCCAAAGCAGGTGTGTGCTGAGCTTTTGGGATCTGCAGGAAGGTGATACTGGGAATGGCAAGATAGCTCTGCTACAGTCAGTGACACAGTTCCTAGCAGCTTCATTATGAATATGGTTTTATGTGGATACTGAAAAGCTGCTAAGCAGAGAGATGTTCCATCTCCTTGCACTAATTCTGTGAGAGTTCTCCTTTGCTATGCAACCTATGTAAATAGTAAGATAGGTTTTTGTAAATAACCCTTACACCTGCTGTTTTTCACTTATGTTTTGGATACAGTAACATAATATTTTTAAATGGATATCTAAGACCTTAGGCCAATCACCCTGAAAGGAGTGTGAACAGTCCAATTGCTTTTTGGAACTAGGATATATAAATGATATTGTAAAATTAATAAATAATTCATTCTCTCGCTGGACTCGCTTGCTGCTGCATCTCTGAATTCCTCCTAAGCCTGCTACAGTTTTACCCAAGGGCTTCACCAGCTAAGCAACTGTTACTCTATTTATGTATACGTAGAGGATTCATGATGTCAAGTGCCAAGCTTTTCAGGTAATTTCTGCTTAACATCTGCACAAACGTGCATAGAAAATGTCACAGCTGAGGCACAACCTTTGACTGTTGCCTTTGGGTTAACCATTTTGTTTACAAAGGCAGAAGATATGATGAATATCTTCTAGTTCCTGACTTTATTCCCCAGAGAAGTAGATTTCAAGGGGATTGGTTTAAGAGCAAATGCATACATCTTCACAGGATCAGCACCTAAATTCCTGCGATTCTTCTAATGGAGTAATTACTTTTCACATTTAATTTTAACAATGTTAGTTCCCAATTCAATTAACATCGCCACTATTTTCTCTTGACAATTTCATGGCAAGTCTATAGGGATCCCATTAAAATGTCATTATATTGCTGCTGTGTTGTAAGACTTCAGTGGGAAAACAATTTCAGTGCAAGTCTATAGAGATCTTGTTATGAAGCTGTTAGAATGTGAAATGCAAACAACATCAATTATTTCAGTGTGAGCCTGTGGAGTCCCAATCCTGATGTCATCATGACATGAAGTTGAAAAGAAAAACTCTTCTTGTCTTCATGTATGAAGACACCAGAATGATGTGAGAATTAAGGGAGAAAAAGAAAGATAGAAAGGGACAAAATGCTTCTAATGCACTGCTACAGTGATGTGAGACAAAAAGAGCATTTATAGGTCATATATTATAATTACCATGTGACCTTGGCAACCCTAGCCCTGAGCCTTCCACATATACAGTCCTCTAATGCCTTATGCAGAGGCTTTAAACAACTAGAGTATAGTGACAGGGTGTATTTTTAGATCCCTTCAAGGAAAGGATCCATTCCTGCTGCACATATTTTGAGCGGAACGTAGGTTCCCACAGCTTCCCCATGACACACATAAGTACTCCTTAAATCCATGGTAAGTCTTATCACGCCTGTACACTTCATCTGTGTAATTCTCTAGAAATAATTAGAAGAGAAGGATCACCAAGCCCTGGGGGTTGACCCCCACTGTGTGCTACGGGCAGCTCCAAAGCTGCCTTGATACCAGGCACATCAGTCACACAGACAACAAACCCGTGAAAGGAAGCTCAGATGTAGCTCAAATGTGCCCTGTGGAGCTCATCTGACATTGGTCCTCCCAGCACATGTGCAGAGGGGGGCTTGGCTCCCTGAACGCTGCCTGCGTGGAAGTTGCCTGGATGGTCACTTGGCTGCCCTAAACCCTGTAGCTCCCTAATGTGGCAGAGAAAGCCACAGGGCCTCCCTGAGCGGGGCTGGGAGATGGCCGATCATGCAGTGCTGGGTCATTACAGTCTGGGTGAGTGAAGACAGCAGGATTAGCCCCAAAGACAAGAGTTTGGTGTGGTTGTTTAAGGAGGGGGAGCAGTTGCTGCAGGAACAGATGGAACGGTACAGAAAATGATATTAATAAGTGGGAGATGTGACCGAGTACAGTACCTAAAATGCATCTTTGCATGCTGTGCTGAGCACAGATTTTTTGGTGTGTAGAGCCTGCATCCCCATATTTTTGTGCAGATATATTCCCCTCCATTTGCCAAAGGTCTACGCAAAATAAAACTAAAGTAACTGTCATGTAGTAAACTCCAAAAAAGTGAGCCAGGTTTTCAGTCAAGCTCTTTGGACTTTCGTCCAATCTCATCCGGTCAGTGATAGGCTATAAAAAAATATTCACTTTCATACGGGCCAAGGATGTTGGTCACTACAACCCACTCTTCTGCCACAAAAAATGAGTCTGAAAGGACAGCCCCCATTGTAAATGGATGATTGCTTTTCCAGAAAATTTTCATCATTGTCACCATCTCCCCTGACCAGACCCAGAACCATCAAGGGCTTCGTACAGATCCAGGAATCCAGGACCAAGGGAGGAATGGGATTTCCTCTTTTCCTTCTTCTTCTTCTTCTTTCCTAAAGGCAGATTTGACTGTTCATAACTGTGGATCAAATGAGCCCCATGAAGCCCTTCAGAAACACAGGACTCCTGAATGGCAAAGTGCTATCTTAGAAAATGTCTCATAACTACCCTAGGAGAGTTGATCTGACTGTATCCAGTGTGCTGTTCTGTGTGCCTCCATGTACTCAGGATGGCATTTCCTGGGAGACAGAACAGCAGCACCACTTATGGCATTGCACCCGCAGAAGTCTATAATAAATAATTCTGTAGATGCCACAATGCTTTCAACACTAAAAAGGCTGAGTTAAAGGAGTTGTAATTGCCTTATGTTTCTTAACATCTGTTCAATGAACCAAGCCTCTGACTTTGTTTATTCTTGCTCTGAAGCCAGATAGTCTCTGCAAGCTGAATTTTTTTTTTTTTCTGTAAGGACACACAGTTACCAGAAATGTTTCTACTTCACCTGAGCATGACACTGGTATCATCTATCTGCAGAATCACCTCCAGAAGTGTTAGAAAGGAATGACAGTATGGAGATTGGATGGTTAAGTACTACTTTTAACTACTTACTGAAGTGTGAAAAGGAAAGTATTATGGCAGCACCTCAACATCTTTCTGCTGATATTGCCAAATCACTGCAAGGCTGAGGTATGTTATACAAGCTGTTACAGCTCATCGATGCTCAGAAATCTTTATTTGCAGCTCGTCCACATGGGAAGTTCTGGACTGGGGTTTCTGTCGGGATTTCTGTCCTCACACTGCTAAGATGCACTGAAGATAGCTAGTGGCTTGACTGCAAGATCAGAAGATTTTTACATTCTCTTTTCTGAGCCGCATATGAGGCAACAAATGCACGCTATCCTTTGGTTTCAGAGTGGTCGGTGTTACCGTAATCTCCCCAGCTGAGCAGCTACTGCAGTTGGTGTCAGCTGCTATAGCTGTGAGCTGCTCCCAGGAGTCACATCTTATGGGCAGCCTTTGTTGCTTGTATTTGCTCCAGCCTTTGTGGACAGACAGAGCTCGGGAGGGTCTGCATCCTGGCTGACTTCTTTCTGCACTGCAAATAATACAGGCTTATTGAAACATTCTTAATCTGAATAATCAGGACAGAAGATGAATATGAACAGATTTATTCATAAAATTTCTCTCTCTCCTACTTCTGTACTCCCAGACCTCCTCTGTGAACAGCCTCTCCTGCAATGTATTTTGATATTTCTGGACCTGTTCCAAGACAGAAAGCAGAAGAGCACCAACACTGCTCAGGGTTAGCTGAGTTTAAAAGCAAAAACCTGAAAAACAAAACTCAAGCAACCTAAATTGTACCTGAAACCAGTTTACTTTGCCAGAGGTTATTTAACCTAAATCGGTTCACCTGTCTCTTCACTCATTTAGTTCCAGTGTTTATTTTGCACAGAAATGAGCCAACCTCCCAAATTTGCACTGATTTACAGTACCCAGAGCTGGTATTGCAAGTTCAGCTTTCACAAAAATGCCTGCAGAGCGGGATGGCTTGTGGAGCCCATGTGAAATTCATCAGACTGAAGTGGCTCTAATGAGAATCAGATAAAAGGCCAGTTAAGAGGTGCCCTGGCTTTGGATATCTGGCTGCCAACAGCTACTTTTGCCACAGAGTAGAAGAAATAAGGCTAGAGGGATGGCCAGAGGGCACAGAGGGAAGGCAGCAGGAGACGAAAGTTGGAGATGGATGCCAAGGCACAAGGTGGAACAAATCCACTGGGTGATACACTTCCTGCTCCTGTCAAGCAGAAAAGGGTAACATCCCAGATGCTTCCCTTCCCACAGGGGTGGTTATCCCTGTTGTCTACTCCTAGAAACTTCCTTCCTCTCTCCCGTTTTCCCTGACATGAAGAAGAACAAGTTGTCAGCCTGTTGGCTAGGACATGATGCAGCCCCACCCATACCCACTGAGACTTGGAAAGGGGTGAAGGGGGAAAGGGACACTCCTGGACTGGACGTCCTGCCCCAGGGCTGCACCAGACTCTTAGGTGCAATGGCAACACAGCCTGGTTCCTCCCCAGGTTGGAAAACCGTAACAGATTCAGTGTGGGCCTGCTGGGACTGGAAGGCAGGACCTGTGCTCTCCTGTCTTACTACAAGGCTCAACTTTGCATCAAGTGATTTGTCAGTATTTTACTGCTAGCATTTGGCTTTTCTCTTGGCTT
The DNA here is from genome assembly GCA_013400235.1 of Oriolus oriolus. Classification (NCBI taxonomy): domain Eukaryota; kingdom Metazoa; phylum Chordata; class Aves; order Passeriformes; family Corvidae; genus Oriolus; species Oriolus oriolus. The sequence continues at coordinate 1,731,888 of VXBT01009496.1, read as the reverse complement.
TGCTTCCCACTGCTGTTAACTGTCCTGACAAATGAAAGTCATTCTGAAACTATGTGGCTTTGTAATTATTATCTTTGGTAAATGTTTTGAAAGCTGAAGAGTTGCTGTTTGCTCTCTCACAAGCTGCAAATGCCTGCCAGAAGTTCAATTTAACTGTCAACACCTCTGCTCATGAACTTAAATATTTTGGAGTCTGTCTTTATAGTTATATATATTAGCATGTTCTGCTTTCTGTGGGACAGACAACTGGTTGCTAATAAGAATGTACTCCTGTTTAGTCATGTTTCTTTATTTAAGGCTGCTGTTGAACCAGTCTTTATCTCTCTGTGCTAGAATTCATGTCAGAAATAGGTTTCTGAGTTCACTGCTGACTAAAGACCTTTAGAGAATCGGTACCTTAAAAAAAATCCAGATGCTGGATAACCTCATGACTGACATTGCTACCAGCTGTTTGAGGTGGAATGGTAATGCCTGGAAAAACTTGTGGTAGGTCTCTCCCATTTCCATGAGTACTTTCACGCGCAGATATGAGCACGTTTGGTAACTGCAGGGGAAGAACTTGTGAATTAGGCACAGTGACAACCAGGTGCAGAAACAGGTTGAGAATGGAGGTTTAATAGATGTATTCAGCCTGTAACTAATCAATCAACCCCCGTGTTTCTCTGCAGTAAATGCCAAACCCTGTGTTCCCTTCTTTAAAAATCAGCCAGATTATATGCAGTATTGACAGGAAATTGGTACCTTGGGTGTTTTTGAAAATTCTCCCTAAGATTTAAGTCTTCAGACTGATGCTAAGCTCCCATTGACTTTAGATGGAATTAGGAACCTGTGTGATCTTGAGATTCAGGGCCACAGAAAGATTTCAAAAAATGCTGATGCACTTTGTTGCCTTTAATTTCACATGAGAAATTGCATCTTCATCTCTAAGTTCTAGAAAACCAAAGAAACTTAATCCCTCCTCATTCCTATGCATCCTCTGTCCTTGTAAGAAATAGGAATAGAAATTATTTGTGATGGGATATACTCAGACCTCACTGGGTTTGGCAGGGTTACTAAAGGAGGCTAAAATATTCAGTACCCACTAACCTTTAAAATATAATGGGAGCTGGGTGTGACCCTTACTGGATATCTCAGAAATTGCCTGTCAACTCTGTATTAAGCTCCTCTTCATTAAGAATCCTGTACATTCCCAAATGACAATTCTTTCACCCTGGCTGGACAGTGGTCCAGCTACAGCCTATTTGCCATGGGAAGAAGCAGGAGTTTCTGGTTAACAGAAGAATAGAGAGAATATGCCCTAAAATCCTCTCATGCTCAAGAATGACTGGGCATGGCCACAGTTCCTTTTGGGGGGACAGGCAGAGTGGGCAACTCTCCCTTTCAGATTTCTTGACTTTTAAGGGCACTACTTCGTATTGTTGTCCATAAGGAAATGGCCTGATTTTCAGGGCTGCCATTGCACTGCTCTGGAAGTTATTTCTGCTAAGTCTAGGTCTCTCCCTTTGGTATCTGGACAAGAATTCAGTTAAAAAATAGAATGTTCATTGTTCAAGATGTTTCTGTGGATGACATCGGCAAATTCCTTAATAAATGCCACAGAAAATAAATGACAAAATCTCTGGAAAGATGAGCCGTTAATTGGCCATTTGTCTCCTATGTCACCACCTAATCTGTTATATTATGTCCCTCTACATTTTCCAACAAAAATAAAGCTGCTTTCATATTAATTGTGGTCTTTGTCGTAGAAGGAATCGGGTTTGCGTTCTCTGCTGGGATTTTGTGTGTGTTTGTGTCAGGAACAAATACGTTAATGAGACCTTGAGAGCAAAAAACTCTTTAACATGGAAGAGAAATAATCTCCAAAGCAGAACAGAGCACACTGAAGCATAAATAGGACAGACTGGATGACAGTAAGTACAAGCAGCTGGCCAGAACAGATTCACAGACGGAATGGAGCTATATGGTGATAAGGGATTCATTTAGCTTTAAAAAGTGCCTAATGTGCCAAAACAGCCCAAATGATAGGGTTTCCCTAATCACCATGGAAAAATTTCATGCCATGCTTGAGAGTCTCATTGCACTAGCACCTTTAACTCACCTAGATTAAATTGTGGTCCTGTGAAAGTTCAGAGAGCTCAGGCTTCTGACACTGTCTTTCTGCACTTCCTCTTTATCAGTGAAGATTCCATCTCACAACCACTCACTTGCAGTGTTGTAAAAGTAAGGTGAGAACTAAGGTCTTCAGCAAGGCACTTAAAATGTGAGTTGTTGGTCAATAGGGAATATAATCCCATGGTTCAGAGGTACAGTTAGGATATGCTTATGAATGTGCTTGGAACTTGATTTCTCAAAAAGCAATTACACCTGAAGCTGAGTTTTAGAACTGTCAAGAAATGTCCACATTGCCATCACGATAGTCTAAGACAGTATAGCAGCACATGGACCTGCTATATATTTATTAAGAATATAAGCGTAAGAATAGCACTGACTACAAGGGAACATTCTGGAGGAATCAGCAAAAACATTTTTTTAAGCAGAAAGCTGTTCTGGAAAGTGGTATAAGGAACATTTTTGCTGTGAGAAAGAATGGCAGCAAACGAACAGAAAGACTAGGAGAACTGGCAACTGAAATTTAGTTTCTCAGCATCCATGTACAAAGGTAGCAAACTAGGTGAATTGTCTAGAAAGTCAATGAAAGCTCCATGAAAGGATATTTAAATAGATTTTAAACACCTTGTAGATAGTATTGAAGGAGGAATCACCTATTTTGGGCAAAAGAGGTAGTTCTGGTGATTAACCTAGGACTGATGGTTTCTATTTTGCCTCCCTAAACAGCCCTGGGCACTTTGGTACTAGCGCTGTGTCAAGCCTCAAAATTACCCCCCAGTCCCCAGGGGGGGGACAAGCAAATCCTGAATTGCAGAGGACTCTGCACAGGTGTGATGTGAAATGACTGAGCCAGCTGGTGAAGGGGCTACCTTAGCAAGCTGTGCCTTGGGGACACTGCCTGCCCCGTGTGCCTGTGCAGCCTGCTCACGCCCCACCACACCTCGGTGCAGTCCCTGTCACCAGCATTGCTACTCTTTGCACGGGCAAGGATGGGGAGAACTGTCTTCAGATTATTAAGATTTTAATCTGTCATTTGCAGCTTGTGTTCCTAATTGTCAGGCAAGAGAGATGAAAAATCACTGGGAAATCTTTGTGTACAACTGAAGTTGTACAGCCAGGTTCCTCTGTACGTGGTTTCCTCTTTGTGGCATGGCAAGGAGAGGTGTACTGCAACGGGATATATCAGCAACAGAGGGATGGAGTTTCCCTGGCCCGGTTCTCTGCTGATACCTACTCTCTCCCAGCAGAAAATCTGTACTCATAATTATATCTGAAGCAGAGAAATCTTGATATATGCAAGGATCTTCTCAAGAGAAAAAATAGTGGATGTTTACACTTCAACAGCACTCACACCCTTTGCAATTTTACCTATCGTGAGCGCACATGTGCGTATTTTGGGCTGATTTTTTCTGTCCAATGATAGTGGAGAATATTTCAGCTTTGGAAAGTTCTTCATGAAATGCCTTGGGACTGTGATGCATATACACGCACATCCCGCCCCAGAAAATGCTTAAGGGTTGTCTGCAAGACTCACCTGCTCAGCTAATCTCTTGTTTCTCATTATAACCCTTTCTGAGAGACTTTGTGCTTGCACAGTTCTCTAATACGCTCATCTGAAAGGCATCAGGGAAGTGCCAAAATGAGTGTCATACTTGTTGGCGAGGACAGCTGTGGAAGATCCCTTCCTCATTTCATGCTGCTATGATGAGCCTTTGTTTTTCACACGCACATGCACAGCTCTGACTACTGCTTAACTCTCCAGGGGAGAGAGATGCTGAAATGCCTTGTTCCAGATGCACACTTTTGTACAGTGTGTTTAGCCATGCTCATTCATCAACAGAACCTGCACTGTCACCTTCCAAGCAGCAAGAGAGGGAGGAATGTGTCAATGAGTCAAAATCCTCAGTGCTGTGCAAAGGGTTTCCACTCCACCTCCCCGAACCTGCAAGCAAGGAAAAGTGGCCAGAATCAATATAATGTGTATTGAAAGAGGCATGGATAGGGCTTTTGGAGAGGATTCCCTTACCATGTGAGCCAAGGAAGTACCATCAGTCCCCGGACCTACTTTCCATCAGAAAGCCAAATCCTGAGCCCTGAGGATTACACATCGCCTGCACACCTTGTTTCCTTACTAGGTCTATCAACATAACAGAATACAGTGCCTGCTCTGGAAGCACCCACCTACCTTGAAACCCTGCAGTGACATGCTCAGATCTACCTGTTTGTTGGTGGTAGCCTCACTGTAACACTGGGAATGGCCCCAAGCTCAAACGCTCTCAGACAGGCAGGTTTCTGAAGGTGAGAAGTTGTCTGTCTCCATCTCTTCCCTCCTTCCATCATAAAACAAGAAAGAATATACATTTCAGAGTCTCTTTAGGATTTCTTTTAATCTCTTGCCTTGTCACAGGAGCCAAACTGTCACAAAAAGTGTGGGCACATGACGTCAGATGTCCAACAGGCGACTAGACTGCCCTGTAAACCAAGCTTAATGTCAGTTCCCAGTTCCCAAATGCAACTTAACAACCTTACTTCATAACCCAAAATTCTAAATTTTGCTTTATGGTCTTTGTGTTTCCTTCCACCTCAACAAGGTGACAACACAGATATTGCCTTAAGAGGGTGCTGTAACAAATACTCAGCTTAGGCAGTGACAGGGCCACATCTGAACTTGAACAAATCCTCAGTACCGTGAGGCCGCATGCCAGCCTCCATACCAACCCCTTATTTGAACAAAATTTCCTGAATGTTGATATCTCTATCCAACCTCAGTGACGTGGTGTGATTGAGAAGGGTCCAGTGCCAGTAAATGGATTGGGTTCAGTGTTAGTTGAGTGCTTATGTCAATATGTTGCACTGTTTCTGCAACCCGCAGACCCCAGGACAATTGCTCTACCTGAACACTCTGTAGCCACACGACTGCACACAGCTGGGCTTCTCTGAAGCATTTCACTGCTGGGGAATTCTTATTCTGTCAAGAAGCACATTTCCCAAATAAAGTCAAGATTTTCAGTGTGTGAATTCACAAGAACTTTCTTGTTTCTAAATGACTCACAAATATTCTTCAAAATATTAATTCAGATTTCAGATTCAAGTATAATAATTAAATTAATGGAACTCCCAAACTCAAGAATAGCAGAAAAATTCATAGTCTTTGGAGTTTTTGGCAGTAAGGCAAGCATGAAATAGCATGAATTATGACATTGCCTGAATGCTCCAGTTCACGTCTCAGGTAACCATTTGCCTTCAGACCGCAGAGGAGGAAGAAGGAGAACTGCTGTGCTGTTGAATTGTTTAACAGTAGCTGTAACCACTGTCTCGACTCACACCCCCGAGCCGTCTCCTCACTTTCTGGCTCCCACTGACGGTGGCAGCTTGTCTCTTGAGTAAATTGATTCTTCAGTCTGGTTATGTTCTCAGGTATTAATGCATTTAGAGAGATCTCTCATCCATCCCAAACTGAAACTGTGATCCAATCCAAAAGGTTAATGCATCGCTCTTACATGGTACTGTGAGTAAGTTGAACTTGTATGTTATCACTCATTGTTTAAACACCATAACACCTCACAAATGCACAGTGTCTTTCAGACAGGAACTTCAAAGCATTTTTTCAGTCACCAATTTAATCCCACAATGCACCAGCCAAGTCAGCTGGCAGATAGAGCTTTCCTCTTTTTAAGTAGGTAAACTGAGGCAGAGAAAACCCAAACATGTATGTCCAATATGACTTATTTTCAAAGGCACCAGCTCCTTGCAGCTGCCATTGCTTTAGGATTCCTACATATTTCTGAACTTCAGATAACATTTATTGAAATAAATAATGAAGTGAATAATGAAGTGAACAAAACATAAATAAAGATGACAGAGTATGAATGTATTTTCCTGTCCTTTTTATGATCCTTTAGACCTCATAACTTGTTTCATACATCCAAGGAAGATGAATGGAAGGCCAGGGGCTTGGGAGTTATTTTGCCAGAAGGAATGGTTTGTGTTCCTGAACAAAGACACCTAATTTTTAGTGAAAGCTGAAAAGAGGAAGAAAATTCCATACTATTGGTATTATATATTCCCTTGTTTATGCACACTGGCCTGTGTCCAAAGCAGAGCGTGTGGAAACCATATGACTACTATTGAATATGTGCCTAAATCAAATTTGCAGTGTTTTTACTTTGCTTGCCAAGCACAAGCCTCTGGTGGGGTTAGATACCATATGTTAGGTAGAAAACAGGTTGCAATTTTATTGCCTACCTTTCCAGGTACAGGACAATCTTGCCAAACTAAGTGACATCCAATTGTATAGAAACTCCATAAATGTCTAATTTAGTCTGGATCCCAAAGACTAATTTCTCCAAAATGGTTGACCAAAGCTGACGCCTACTCCTTCAAAGGCAGTGTCTTTAAGCAGAGAGGGCAATGAAGAAGGTAAGGCTTTGGGTCTTTCCTCCATCTGAACTTGGGGAAAACACGTTTGCAGGAGAGATGGTTAGAGAAGGCATCAGGAAGCAACATTCACCGTGCACCACTGTACTCTTTGCAGCAACACTAAAAATTTCAAAATGTGTTTTTGCTCCTTGTTGGCACAAACCCAAATCTTTTAGAGCAGAGTCTGTGCTGTAGATTAAATATGTGTTTTGCTGCTTATAACTCCAGGCACAAATGGAAGAGCCTGGTCCAGCTGCCAGTTTCAAAGGGAAGGGGCTCAAATATGGTTTTCCACTTTTGGCCAGGAACTAAAATGGAAGACAAGCCACTGGGAAGCTGTCATTTTGTTTAGAAATATGGAGTCTTCTAACATAAATGCTTGGAGTGGCCATAGTGTATCAAAGCAAAGTTCCATCCAGCACAGCAACCTGTCTCTAAGGGACAGCAAACTCACATAACCACATTGCAACAGCTTGATGCTCAGAGACTTCCAGATCCAAAATCATTTTATTTAGTGGGCCTTAACTGATGTCTTTCTCTTCTGCTAGTTTTCCCTATCTCTGCCTGAATCAAGGTCAGCTTTCACCATTCACAGCATCCCACTGCAGAGCACTCCTATGGTTTCCAGACATGTTGTGTGAAGGAATACTTTCTTCTGTTTGTTTTGAATCTTCCTCTTTTCTTCTCATAAAGTATTATTCCATATATTCCATATATTTGGCCACCTTGTCACCCTTCTCTGAACCTCTTCCAGCTTTGCTATAATCTCTTAGAGATGAGGGGCTCAGAACAACACAAAAACAATGCACATAGAAAGGGTTTGCTGTAGATTGGAGCCATCACTTTATATGGGTCACTTTTTCTCCATATGCATTTGCATTTATTTACAGTGAATCTTCTCTGCCATCTCAGGGCAGAATTTCTTCGCCTGGAGTACATTACGGAGCATGACATGAGTCTGTTTATGGAGGTCCACATGAAAGAAAAGAATGTCCTGAGGAAGAAAACAGCATACCTGCCACACAAAGTACACTTTAAAACAACATCTGTATGGGAGGACTCACACTTCTGAAAATGGAGGATTTCCAAATCAAAAATTTAGTAAAAGGATGAAAATAGGAATGCATCCTGTATAGTGAGCTAGACATGAAGTATAATTCTACAAGAATGTGAAGATTTTTTTTATACTCTCTTCGGGAGGAAAAGTTTCCAAAGCCTGTCTAAAGTACTGCATGACAGTTGGGTTGTTTATAATGTCTAAGAAGTACTTTTATCACTTACTTACCTAACAGAGGTGATAATTGGCATACACATGCAAATTTGCAGGCAACAATAATTTGTGGGCTACACAACAAACAGAAATCAAAGTCACCTGGGTCTCAAACATGGAACACTTGGCATTGGCATTACACACCTCATCTGGCATTATCTCTGTGTCCTGCTTCATTGCAGACACTCAGAAGTGGATATCCAAACGCAACAGCTCTGCTCCAATCTTGGTTAAAATTATTTATTTACTGTATTTATTATTTACAATCCAAAGCTGATCAAAAACCAATTTTACTGTTGAGCTACAGTTGCCTGGTCATCTAGATCACAAATCCTAGCCCCTTTTTCTTTTTGAGAAGGCCCTATGATCTTCATGCTTAACTTCAATCCTCTTGGAACTCAAATGCTTGATCCAGTCTTCTGAGATTTATGTACTGGTGATCTGTGCAAGAGTTTGAAAAATTAAAATCTTTCACAAAGCCACAGTGTCTCCAACCCAGAGCTGCCTATTGAACTGCTGGATATAGAACCATTTTCCCTGGTTGATTATGGTAACCACATAAGCCTTTACAGGGTTCCCAGACATGTTGTGTCATGTCCAGTCACTGCTGTAATTTCCTACCACCATGACTGTGTTGCCTGGGACTCTCCATTGCAATTCAGAGAAAAGAATACAAAGAGACTCCAGCCTGAAGCAACTAATCCAAACAGTGAGAGCGGCTGAACTGCTGGGGAAAGGGTTTCCATACTGACAGAGAACAGCACTGCCCAAGCACTCTAGTTCAAAACAAATAGGAAGCCAGGCAGACAGACAAATGGAAAATGCAGATGTCAAGGTCCAATGGAAAAAAAGAAAGGAAAATGTTTAGCCTATAATCAATCATGGGTACAACGGAGCATTACAAAAAGACTCACGTTACATTCCAGCACCATGATTATCCCATGGTAGTGGGGATCTGCCCTAGGACTGGTCTTCTGACAAAGCAGCAGTGCCTGCTGTATAATTTTACCAGCTCTGAAGGTGCTCTAGATGCATGCACTGTGGAAGAAACATATTGACTAAAAGATTGAAGCCCTTCTGGATGCACTTACAGCCACTTACAGGCTAATCAAGTCGCTTCTAGGTGGATGGGAAGCCCTCTGAAATCCATTCCAAGAAACACTGCTAAACAGTAATAGACTGTCTGTAGCTATCCTCACATGGAGAGTTAAAAACATAAAGCAGAGTCAGTGAAGCCTTGGGAAAAACGTGTGCAGTATTTGGTTATATTAAGTGAAACAAATTTAAGGCCAGTATGAGAAGCTGGGAAACCTGTGAAAACAGAGAAGATTTCTCACTGGACACGGACATAACCGGCGCTTTGGAGTCCTGGCCATTGCTGGTGAGCAGGGCACTGCAAACCACAGACCTGACTGCCACATGAAGGGACATGGCCAAGTAAAGACAGTCGCCAGTTTTCTATTTACCTCAGCTCTCTGTTTGGCTCATTGATCTACCTGAACACCTACAGGAAGATATCAGATCAGGTGGGAAGAAAGTCCAGACCTGCAACGTTGCAGTATAAAAATCCGTCCTCTCAATAGCACAGACAAGATGGGCAGGAGAAGGCAAAGTCTGCTTCACTTGATGTTACAGCCCAGTAACTGGACAGAAAACATGGCAGCCAAATGAGCAGCCCCTGAATGACTGGAGGAAAGTGCTTGAAGCAGCCCCACAATTAAGCAGGTTTGATAGTCTTCAAATTCTTTTCTAAAGCGATAACAAAAGGCAGCAGTCCAAGCTTCACTAGGAAAAAGATCATACAAGAAACACAGACACGCGACCATGGAGAGAGAAAGCTTCAGATAGCTCCAAGAAATAAAGAAGGAAATGGCTTGTTGACATGAGTATAGAAGCCAAGGCTGAGGGTAGAAAAGTTGGGAGAAAAAAGGAGATTGTGAAACAAATAAAACCAACATGATGTAAGCCAAGAAAAGGAATACAGTGACCAGATGGAAGGCTTACAATGTCAAATATATCATAAGCAACCGGAGACAAGCTCATGGAAGGGGGTTCACAGAACGGGTATCAACCATTTAGTCTGTGATGGGCTGCTGGTGAAAGAACTTCTTGTGGGGTACAGACTCTCAAGTGACACTGAGCAGCACTGTGAACATTTGACACCTGTCTCATGCTCTCGTGCCATCATACCTGTGTCACACCCATCTGCAGGGCAATCGCCCTTCTCCATGGATTTACAGGGTGAAACCAGGTACTTCGTCTAGTATTTGACAGGCCATGCGGTTGTGCCTGCTGCAGGGGCTCTGGGACCGTGGCATGTGGAGGTCACATTGTAGGTCTGTTACTGGGACTGTCTTCCCAAAGGTTTCAGAGAAACCCCACTGGAATGTTCCACCTTTGGCAGCAACCTCCATCTCTTCTTTTTACTGCCCACTAAGAAGTATGTTTTCCCACTGGACACGAGCTCCCAGAATCTCTCATGGGAGCAGTATATTTTCGCTCTAACCAATCTCAGGGTCTTTGTTTTGGTACTAATACCCATTTTCAGGCAAAATGCACATGCACAGAAAGATTTAACACTGAGGCAAGGGCAACAGAATATTAGCTACTAATTTTTGTAGCAATTTCCAGGCATTTGTTTTCTCTGGATTTAAGGCAGGTTGGGTTAAAACTCCTTAAATGCTATAAACATTAATTTTAAAAGACAGTCTTCCTTTGGGCACCGTCAGAGCAATGGAAACAACCACAGAAAATTCAAAGGAATCAGGTATCACTTGTAAGAAAGTAACTGGGGATGTAGTATTCCATTACACAGGATGCATTTGTACCATTTTAGCTTGCACAGATGGAAATATAGTTCAATGTTTCAACATCATTTGACTTTCACGTGTTGAAATATTGATAAGTGCTGCACAGGATAATGCCCCTATGGTTTCAAGTAGTAACTGGAGCATGATGTTTATTGAAGTGAAATACAGCAAAGCCTTTAACAAGTATTTAAAATTCTGAGAATCATTCTCAACACTGTCATAGATTATTTCTTTATTTTTCTTCAGCTAATCTTTGTTGATATCTTCCAGTTTGTGGGTGTTAAAATAGAATTCATCTTCTGATCACCTCAATGCTTCTGTGTTACAAGAAACTCTTTAGAAAAAAATTAAAATATTTCCTATTTGAAAACTACAATGTTGCTGTCATACATGAAATAACAAGCTTCAATAAAGGAAAACAATGCTACATAAAATAGGCATAAATGGACCATAGACTCCCTGTTCTAAATATTTATGGACCTTTACACTGCAGCAAGAACATCTGAAAGCCATAAAACACATGATTATCCAAATTGCTCAACGAGGTCTAACTTGTATCATGTCAAAGCTTCAGTTCTAAAATGCACAGTATTTCCTACACCGCTCATGATTGCTAAGACCAAATTAGTCCAGCCAGAAGTCAGCAGAGGCCAGAAAAGATGTCACTTCAATATATTTGAAAGGAAGATGAGCCATGAAGCATTTTCTGAAAGTGCATATCACAGGGGTAAGGCCGTCATTCATTCAGAATTCATCTATCCGGGCTGCAGCATCAGATTTAGCACAGAGATGCTTCGGTCCCCTATGAAAGCAAGGCTTCATTTTATACTTCCCATTGGCACAAGCATGGAAAAAATCAAAGAGGAAGGCAGTTCACCACATAGAGTTCAGATGAACAGACAGGAAAGGGTTTAATGTTCTCTGAATGTAACTTGGAGGAAAAAGAAAAGTTTTCAAGTAATGGAGCAACCTTTCATTGGGATACACAAATCTGCAAGGGATTTAGGAACTTGACCCTTAAACAGGAAATTCTTGGAACGTACTCTTTACCACATCATCTCATGGGAACACTGAGTAGGCCAGGTCCACATGGGAAACCTGAGTAATTCCCAAATGAGTGTTCAGTACCAGGATCAGTGTTTGCAATTCATGTGTAAAAGTGCATGGCAAATCTTCTCCTCTCCACCTAACCTCATGGTAGTTTTGAAGACTAAACAGTATTCATTTTTAGACTGTAAACAGAATACTCTTTTCCTCTTCTTAAAACAAAATAAGAAAAATAAATTCTATTTATCCTATTGTGCTTTGTCTGACTGTAGGAATATCAGCTTATGTGGACCACTGCTTAAGGCATTCATATCTCAATAGTTGTCCTCTGAACACTATTTAAATTAAGAGTAAGTTCCCTTGTTTCCTAATACATACACATATTTTAGCACATAAATCATAGTAATAAGAGTTATCAGTTTCAGTGTAAATTATTATTTTGCAGAGCAGTCAGTCTCCTGTCTTTCTAGTCACTTTATTATCTGAAAATTAGAACTGGCTATAAAAGTTTTAAGTTGTCAATTTCAATGCTGGTTGATGAAAATTCTGTGAGTGTTCTTTGCAAAAAATACTGGAACATTTAATTTCCAAGTTGCTGAAGTGCTTCCCTTTGGTTTTATAATTTATATTAAAAGAATAGAAAAGTTGATATTATTAAGTCAAAAGAAATCCATATTAGAGTGGAGTGTTGCAAACTTACTGAAACAGAAGATTCTGGTAGTTCATGTAGAAATTAATGAACATCTAAAAATGTCAAAATTTTGCCTCTTTGTCGTCTTAACAGAAAAGTGTGAAATGTTAACCTTTGCATGGAATAAGCTTAACATTTCAAACTTTTGTTAGAAACTCAGTTTTGAAATCTGCTAAAGATGCTGAACAATAGGCATCGATAGACTTCAAAGTACCACTTATAAGTGGTACAAGAAGTACTACAAACCTTCTCAGGAAAAAAGAATTGTATTACTATGAATTAGTGATGCAGCAAGATGTTCAGGCTACTCATTATGTTTCACAGTGTCATATGTTGAACACTATTTAAAATAACAATAACATAATTTTTCCACTGGGCTTTGCAGAATCCTTCTTGATGTCTTTATACAAGATTCTGGGCCATTCCCTTGAATAAAATTAATCTCTGGTTTAATAAAAGCTAGTCAACAGTCTCAACACAAAGCCCATTGCCATAATCCCTGAATGATCTGGAATGTGCAAAATTACACAAATCTTTCTCCTGCACCACAACTCAAGCTGAGAACACGCCTCAGCTGTGTCCTCAGTATGCTTGCATCTCAGTCACAGAGGACCCATATGATCATATGCTATACTGCCCAAAAAATAATTTTCTCATGTGCAGAGAGGCATTTAACCAGAGATATCGTGTAACATCTTCTATGACCATCTGTTCAGCCTCGGAAGCACAGGTATTTTAGAGCAGCACACAGGTTAAGTGAGCACAGCCAGGATGCGGCTCCATACAGCCCTGTGCTGCAGTGATCGATGCGCTGTGCAAGTGGAAGTGAAAGTGGCTGGCAGGTTAAAAACTGGGTGATCACGGACCATAGCTGTCATGTGGATGTCACACCAGCAAAGCAGAATGTACAATGAATATGTCCTGCTAAAAAAAAGGTGAATGCTTCTAAAGATAATGTTTGGTTTGATGTCCATATATGCTGAGGCAGAATCTCTTCGAACAGGCAAACCCAGACAAACAGCAGTAAAAGAAAAGCAGGTAGCTGGTAACTTCCCAGGATGGCTAGTTAGTCACTCAGGAGCCAAAATCTGTCACACCTGCTTTCTACAGCTATGACTGTCACGACATTGCTTAATCGGAAACAAGACACCAATAAACAGGCAGTGACCCTCAGAGATCTCATGGAGATGCATATGACCATCTTCCATTGTGTGAAGGCCTTATTCTGCTGATCAGTACCTCAGGTACCTCATACCAGACTGCTCCTCTGCTCAGATCTCATGGAAACTGTCAAAAGGGCAGAGTGTGTAGGGGGGTGGGAGGGGATCACCAGGGCATGCCTGTTTCATGACACATTGTAAATGTCTTTGGTCTTACTTTAAAAACCTACAGTTTCAAAATGCATATTATAATTCTTTGCATATCCTTAAAAAAACCTGTATGCTTTGTTTGATACTGATGTAGAGGCCAGATCGGAATCTGTGGGTTGTGCTTCCATTGATCAGCTATATGAAGGAAAGCTTGGTGTGTCCTGAGTCTGTTTCCCTGTGTTCAGACCATGCTGTTCCACTGGCTTTTCAGAACGAGGCACAAACAACTTAAGGTCTCTGTGTTGCATCACTTGCGTTGTTGGTGTTCTCCTGCCAATGGAAGTTTTAAACTCAGCATTCTTAACCTCATCTGGGTGAAGATCCCTGCTGCCAAGGTCAGGTATCCCAGAAGCTGTGGCATGGAGCCAGAGGATGGTTAAAATAGTCGGGCAGATTCATGAATCAAGAAATGCAACTCAGAAAGACTGCCTCAGAAACCTATTTCCTGAAAATTAAACCTAAGGCATTAAAGGAATTAGGACTTAGATAAGTCACTGCCCTAGAGGGATGTGACACATCCGGTCAGAACTCCTTTCCTTAAGCTGGATGTCTGTCACATAGAAGTAAAAAGGTTTTCTATACTCAACTGTGGCTATACCCTGCCTTGTTTGGAGTAAAAATCAATACCAAAGTTTCTCACATTGCAAGGGAGCATGGAGGCAGCAGTACTTTTAAGATGGTAAATCACTGACCCTTGAGCGAGGCCCTGCAGGTGAGCTCTCGAAAGGGATATTTGACCTAAGGTAGCTGATGGGTCCAAGGCCTAAAATTTCTTGTTGCCCTCAGAATGCCCCAAAGCTTCTTTATGACTTCAGAAAACTCCTATACACTGTGTCTCTGAAGTGTGGGCATTGTGGAAGTTTTACTGGAGGAATCATAGGAACCTGTGAGACTTAGCTCAAGCCTCCATAATAAGTGACATTCAAGCCCTCAGTGGATCTGGCCCAGACAATCCACAGGTGGAAATGGAACATATTGCTCTATAAATTTCTCTTAACCACACATTCGTTCAAGAAATTTTTTATGCACATGGTATGATTTTCGTGGGATGAAATTACTAGATGGCGTCATTACTTCAAATCAGAAGTCATTTGGAAATAAACAGACAGTAACGTGGGGTGATACCTCAGGAAAAAAATGCTGCTGCTGTGAAAACAAAGTACTTTCTAGAGAGAGCATTACAAAATGCAAAGCCAAATTGACATTACTTATGTAGTATGGCACACCTCTCCTGCCAAGGTTTGGGGCTGGATTTCAGATAGGTACTGAAGAGGGAATGGGGAGTAGGGAAAACTTTGGCACTGGCTGCCTTTAAATCTGACACTGGTAATGATCTAGGATATCTAAACTTTTT